>NW_015149011.1:297278-323566 GCF_001465965.1 Polistes dominula | reverse complement strand
TATATATATATATAATTAAAAAATCTTTAAAATATACAAAGATTTTATGAAATAAATATAGAATATATTTATAATTAAATTTACCGATCTATCAATTGCTAATGCAATGGATAATGTAGATAGTCCTGCTTCCGACATTCCGATCATACGGTTTCTAATTTCTACACTAGTTTCCAGCGTCCCTTTTGCTTTACCACCTTTCTTTTTTCTCTTTTGTCTTTCTGAATGTTTACTTTCTCCTTTTGACATATCATCAACTTGTACACTATCTGTATTCGATAGTTGATTACTTTCAAGAGAACTACAAGAATTTGAACTATCCGAACCGATACTTGTGTTATTCACAGGATTAGATAATTTTGATTGTAGGTTTTGTTCCTGCTGTTGTTGGGCCTGATGATCCACTTGAATTTGTGCTTGCTGAGAATCAAATTTCGAATGATGAATACTGGCATCTTCCTGCAATCTTTGTTGAGCCTGCTGTTGCTGCACTTGTTGCATGTGATGTTGCTCTCCTTGACTATGGAGCTCTTGAAGTTGGTGTTGAGGTGCCATCGGTTTATGATTTACAGTAGTTGGTTGACCCTTATAAAAGAAAATATTTTATCGTCAATGAAATACATTGTACAACATTATAAAAATTGGTATAACAATATAAAAAAAAAAGTCATACTTGTGGATAATGATGGCTGCCTTGTACAAGATCGAGGGGCCAATTATTTTGTGCGATATTCATACTAGGATGTTGATACATAGGTTGCGGTTGTTGACTCATAGTCAATCCATTGTTAAATTCTGTTTGATTGTCAGGTAATGCTTGAGTAGTATTTTGTAATTCATTGGTTTGTTCTTGAGGAATATTTTGTTGCACGAATCCAAATTCTTGTTGTTGCTGTTGCTGCTGTTCAGTAGATTGTTTTAAATTTTCTACAGGTGCACCATCGCCGACATAAATATCTCTGGTTCTAACTTTACGTGGAGGATTTTTCTTTTTTTGTATACTTTTGTCGTTCTTGGTGGAATCTTTATTAGATTTCTTTTTTCCCAATTGAGTACCTGTAGGTCTCCATACAGCTTGTTGAATAGCTGCACCATCTGCATCATTTCTAAAATATTGCATACCAAAATCAGATGAAATAAAATAACAAAAATAATTCTTTCAATAGATCAATAAATATTACAATATAGAAACTAACCCGAGTGGAATCCTTTGCATATATTTCCTAGACGGCGTCCAACTATGAATTCCAGCTTTATGCAATCTTTCTCGTACAGTATCAACAGAACAGGTGAGTCCTAAAGCTGGAAGTACAGCTTTAGCAGCAGTCAAAGGTGTTTGGGTAGCAAGCTTGATTATCGCTTCATCTTGTTCTGCTGTTGTAGCTCTCTTACGACCACAACGTTCTCTGGTTTCCACATTGCCTTCTTTATCGAATCGATTGAGCCATCTTTTGACTGTACGTTGCTAGATGAATAGAATAAAATCAAATTGTTAAATGAAATACATATAATATTTAATAAAAAAAATAAGAAAAATGATAATATATTATAAACAAATAAGAGAAAATTTACCGAACAATTAACAGCAGCAGCAATTTCTCTTAATCCCAAACCAGCCTCGTACATTCCAACCATTCGGTTTCTTAATTCTGGGGTGGTTTCATGCACCCCTCTTGTTTTACCCATTGTTGTTATATTAACTTTCTTTTTAAATAATTTCAAGAGGAAAAAGAGAAAGGGTTAAAGAAGGGAGATAACGTTAGTGGGAGAAAAAATTTCAAATTTCACGCGACAAGTGACGTATTATAAAAGTAGGAGGGAACCACGTGACAAATGGCTGTACATATCACCAGAACAACAAGTTTATCCGAATTTGTCCTTATCGTTCGAAAATAAGGATGACATAGATAATGCAAATCGCGTATCATGTATCTTATAATTAAATTCGAATACTTATGCGATAATCTAAACATCATTGTCACTTGGATGCAATAAAATGAATTATGAAATATTTCTTCTTTTTCGTTTTCGTCATCGTGATGCTCTCTGCGCTTCGATGATTTGAGACGAAACTTTGACAGACAGACGTCGAAATGATAAATAAATAAATCGAAATAAAAAAGGAAGAATACTTTTTGTTTTTCTTTTTAATTCACGTCAATCTTATCGGACATTTTAACGCGCACTAAAATCATCTCACAACGTAGACAATCTTTCTGTGTGTGTGTGTGATCGGGCTTTTACATTTAACCGGTTAAAGTATATACCACTGTGTTTTACTATTTTCTTTCTTTCTCTCTTTTTTTTCTTCTTCTGTTCTGTTCTGTCACGTTTGTGTATGCGTGTATTTTTTCCTTTCCTTTTTTTCTTTCGATGAAACGTATCCTCGCGGAGAAAACACCGCGGTCAATACAACTTCAGCTGTACAGTCTCCGTGGAGATTATTTTGTCACGCTACGAACTAACCTCCAAATGTACGAATTTAACGTTATTGGTGATTGAGAAGATTGCATGATTGTTATACGTGAAATTACATCTTATGTTTTATTATCACGTGATAGTTTATTTTTTATTATTTAACTATTCACTCTTTGCATTAATTTAAACAAACGAAGATGTATTTGACGAGACGTCAATTAAAGTTCGTTCGAATGACTGTACGACATCGACCGTACAGTCACCGATGAAAATATATTGTCCAATAAATTGAATTAGATTTTTTAATTTTCCAATCTTTTTATTCGTTTTTATTTTCATTACAATGTAATAAATATATTTTAAATCTTTATAAGAACATTTTATTTATTTTGAAGTATATTTTTTTGAATATTTGCATTATCGATGATTTATTTAAAAAAATAGTAATTTTAGAAAGAACGACAATAGTAATTCGTTCGTAGACTGTACCTGCGATTGACGGGAAAAGTACAGTCCATGGTAACGTTGAAGTAAATTATGCGAGTAGTTAATAAAATATAATAGCGATCTGACTAACAATGTTATGAGAAAAGTTAAAGATAATAAATTTCTATGATATTAAATCATTTCATTTTTATTGTTTTTTTCATCGATCGTTTGCGATCAAAATAATATGATTGAACGATCAATTGGTCAATAATTTTACTGGCGACTGTACACACCAAGAGAGTTATTCAAGGTTGGTTCAGTTTTATACATATATACATACATATATACACATTTACCTTCGTTGGAATTCTATTGACTGGTAGAATAATCTTTCCTATATATTTAATATATTTTTTTGTTTTGATTTTTATTATAATAATATTAACATTTAAATGGATATAAAAAATTAATTGTATCGAAAAGAAAAGAAAGCGTAACAGATGTTAAATAAAAAAGATAACGTTCCGATATATTATCTGAAAATAATTCGATAATTATCCGTAGATTTAATTCCTGATAGAATATTAATAAAGAGAAATTTAATATATGTTTTTAAATTTAGAAAGTTAACTAATAATCGGAGATTCTCGGTTTTGGTTAAATCTAATTTTATATTCGAATAGTTAACAAAATGAAAGAAGAAAAAAAGAAAAAAAAACGGGGCAAAGTATTTACTTATTTGATTGTCGGAGCGCAGTCGAACAAGATACATTATGGAGGATAGGGATCGTAAACTGGTAGCATCCGCCGATCAAATGTAACTATGCATCAAAGACTCTGGCCTAGAATCGAAAGAGACCGTGTTACGAATCTGTCCTACAAAAATAATTTCTCATATTGTTAGATACGTTGTTCTAACCCATACGTAGGCAAAGATATGCGTAATATGAGTTGTAACACTGTTCTCCTCGGTAACTAGCGGTTAAGTAGTCAGCAGTCATTTTGTTCAGACTTAAGTAGTAATGACTTATTTTATGTAGACACCACCAATTCTGTTACAGGGATTATACTATTTAAATATTGACTAATCAAGAAAATTCCAAAATCGTTTTAATTAATAGAAATAAATAATGCATACATCTAGGGACGACATGAACTTTCTTGACTATCCAATAGATCTGCAAAGGATCAATAAATCGAGAAATATATCATTCCTTTGATCAAATTTTTTCTAACAAAATTATTGGAGCGTCTATCAGCGTTACTAGAGAAGAGGGTGGTAAGAGTATGGGTTGCATTTTTTTTTCCATTTATATCTTTTTTATCAAAGTGTTCCAAATGTCCGCGAACGCAGCATCCTCCATCTGGCGTTTTCTCTATGCGTCTCCAGAGGTACCTCCCTTCGACCCCCGAACTGGGATACCACCTCACCCAATCTCTCTTATCACGCCTATCATCAGTTCCACCCTCGCGCTTGACGGTTGTGTCAGCCAGCAAAACGCAGTCACTTACATACATACGTTCGTTGTATTCTAGGCGGGTAAAAATAAAAAAAAAATTCAACAAACAAAAATCCAAAGAAATCTAATTGCAAGTGAGATTTACACATTCCTTCTTTCGGATTTTATTTTTAATCAAAATTGAATTTTTGTATTATTGGGAAAACGATTTGTCCTGTTCTTAGCATCCCCTTTTACGATCGACCGACGCCAAGAAAAATCGATCTTTTGAAGAAAGGTTGTTGAAGGAGAGACGCGGGATTATCAAAGCCAAGGATGAAACTCATCATTATTTTGCTTATTTGTCTCATTGAGACATCCTACGTTCATTGCGGGGTACGTCTGGATTATTTTATAAAAATAATTTTCTTTTATTTTTTTTTAATTGCATGTTTCGTATGATATGCAAATTATTGGACTATTTATCTTATTTGTTTCTTAATTTATATCTTTTTTTTTTTATATACGACAATGTTATTTTTCATTTAATTATTATTTTCTTTTTTATATTGTTGAAAATTAGAAAATGATTAATAATTATCTGACTTATTTTTATTCAAGTTTGATCCTCTTTTTTATACAGGGACAATTATTACTATAATTATTAATTTTGTTATTTTAAAATTGTTATATGTGGATATCTTCTTCTTCTTTTTAAAAATAATTTAAAAATTAAATTTAGCGTTAACTTGTTCCCTAGAAACGACCAAGCTTCGTTTCCGATGAAATGATCGCAACAGCGGTTAGCGTAGTGAATGCTTGTCAGACACAAACAGGAGTAGCTACAGGTATGATCCAAATTTTATTTGAATAATTTTTCTTTTTTAATTTTTTTGTATTAATTGTAAAAATAAAGTATCGATTTATTATTTTGATTCGATCGCGTTTGATTTGAATTTTTAAGAGGACATTGAAGCGGTGAGAAACGATAAGTGGCCGGAGACGCCTGAATTAAAGGTGAATGTCCAAAGAAAGTAATGCACTTAACAATCATGATGATGATCATGATAATGATGATGATGATGATGATGATGATGATAATGATGATAATGATGATGATGATGATAATAAAAGAGAGAAAGAGAGACTAATTGAATAATTCAAAGTTACATCGAGATAATTCTGTTATATGTCGATTGCAGTGTTACATGTATTGCCTCTGGGAACAATTTGGTCTAATCGACGATAAAGGGGAATTAAATTTGAATGGTATGCTAACATTTTTCCAAAGAATGCCAGCCTACAGGGCGGAAGTTTTGAAAGGAATTAGCGATTGCAAGCTGATCGGTAAATACTTGGGTAAATATACATTGATTTTGTTTCTTTTTGTTACTTCTATTTTATTCATTTCGTAAGATTATAATCGTTGCGTTGGAGTTAACAATGCGTTTAAACATTTTTCAATTATTTTATTTTCATGTTGATCTTTAATTTTTTACTTTTTGTTTTTACACCTCTTAAATCTGTTTTCTAATTCATTCGTAATTCATTTTTAATATATTTTTTAGCCAAGGGTGATAAGTGTCAATACGCGTACGAATTTAATATGTGTTATGCAAAAATATCTCCGAGAGTAAGTATTTTAATTGAAAAATTATATTTTTATTTAAAAAAAAAAAAACACAATAGGTATATATATACCAGGACAATTTGTGTGCGAAATTTTGTAAATAACCCTAAGTATATTTAAAACGTTGAAATATTTTCTTTCATTAATTTACTACAAATTCGCGTGTGTTTTTAGACCTATTATCTATTCTAATGAAATTTCATCGATCCTAAGGGAGCACTACGATCAAAGATGAGTTATAAAAATATTAAAAAGAAACGATATCGCCGAATGTGTTGAGATTTATACAATCAAGTGATTTTACATTCTCATATAACTGTCTCGTATACACCGTAAGTTCTAATACTTTATAAAATATATTAAAAAAAAAAAATAAATCTTCTTTAATAATTGCACCTCACTGAGAGATTTCATTACCACTATCTTACGTATTTATTTATATAACTCGTACATACGTAAAAGAAGAAGAAGAACAAATAGGCTTGATAAAGAAGAACGAACGAGTTATTTCACCGTGCAATCTCAAAGATCGAGCCGGATCATGATCATTAATAATAATCGATTTGATAAAGGCATCGTCACCTAGACCGGCCTTTTCAAATCGGTCTGTTGTAGTCATCAATTGTCAACTGGGGCTACTCGCATACAAAGTAGAACACGAGCGGCATGTGTTGATAAATTGAAAACTCGACTTATCACGATCAACGTGATAAACGTGGGCTAATAGCAGCAATTCGTTCGCACACATGCATGTGCATATATGTATATGTATGTATAGATATAGGGTAAATGTACCTAATATGGAACACCCCAATATAAAATATATTATTAAATCTGTACATTTTTTTGGTTTATTTGCATTTTGTATTTCAATAAATATTTTACTTTTTATAATAAAAATAAATTTTGTTTACATAAAAATTGATTTGGTGTTCTCCATATTGGGTATGTATGTCTTCAACAATTGGTCATTTTTAACTTTGTTTTATATTTTTTGTTTAATCTATTACTTTTGTTCAATCAAACGTAAATATGCAAACAAATAAATGCACGTATTTGAATCAACGAAAAATTCGTGCCGTATACATTTATAAATTGGCACGAACTTTCTGGTCGATTCATTACATGCTATTATGAAATCCTAGCAAGTAGTAGGACACAATTATATGGTCAGACATATTATCGAACGTAACTATTATATCGTAACCAAAGATGCAATTAAGAACGATCATAGAGATCAGGAGGAATCTCAAATTTGGAAGATAAACGTTTATCACGGTTAATTTTCCGGTAGGAAAATATGAAATACTTATGCGAGCGAATCTTCTACCTGATAATTATACACCTATAAGTGACTCTTAATAGCACCTAAATACTCTATACTTTTAACAGAAGAGATCAAATAATTTAAAAAAAAATAAAAATAAAAGAAAAATAAATTCTCACCTCTGTAAATTCTACTTGTATTATGTAAAACTCCCACTTTTGTTATAAGAAGTACATATAAAACGCCATCATCCACATTAGTTTCCGATTTTGTTTCTGCAGTAGACTCCAATCAAGTCCTTTTGTCTTCTTTTAATTTTCAAAATGAAACTATTAGTTTTGATTCTTATAGCTACTATCTTCACTTCTTCAATAGTTAAGGTGAGCGTAATTTTATCTTCTTTTTTTTTCTTGATTGTAACTAAAACGAGAGTGAAATTTTATATTATTTTGGATATTTATTTTTTATTTTATACGTCAGGCTCAATTGGATTTGAGGAAAATCACTGCACCTCAACGTAAAAAATGTCTCGCTGAAATAGGACTCACAGAAGGTATGTATGTTAATATTATTTTCAGTATACAAACAATTTCTTTGAGATCAGATGATCTAGACTATATATTAAAATTATTATAATATATTTAAAAAAAAAAAAAAATATGTTAGGTAATTAAGTATGAAACATCCGATTATTCCGATTACTTTCGATTCGAAATCGGAAATTTCATACTTAATAATCTAATAATATTCTTTGTATTATTTCAATCGTAGATATCATTGACGAGGCAGAAATTGGATACTTTACCCACGACGATAAACTTGGTTGCTATTTTAAATGCGTATTAGAGAAATTTAATATGGTAAGAGAAATTATTGTACAATTTAAAATTATTTAATAATTAAATAATATACTAATAACATGAACGATGAAACTTACTTTTCTTTTTATTATCAGTTTACCAAAGATAGTAAAATAAACTTCAAAATGTTGTTAATGTCTATACCGGAAGTATGGAAACCTTTGGCTCAAGATATGGTTGATGAATGTCGTGATATCAGTAAGTATATCTCAGAAGTAATTGATTAATTCAAATGAAAATGTTAATGTTTTTCAATATCTGTATACAAGAACGATAATATATTATTTTCAGCTGGTGCTGACAGATGCGAATTGGCCTACAATTTTAATAAATGTTTATACTTCGCAAATCCTGTGGTATGTTTTAAAGAAAATGTTAATTTTATCATTTTTAATTTAGTTATCTTACCAATGATTTATCTTCTTTTCTTTATATATAGGCATATTTCATTCCTTAAATACCTACGAGTGAGGGAAAAAAAACATTGCAAATTATCGTAAAGGTAAATTAAAGACTTGCGTCGCATCACATATGGATCATGTATACAATTATATCTATGTATGTAAAACATTTTTAAAAATGATAGTATTACTAAATATACTTTAAAAATAGTTTCATTTTTGGCTTTAATTTTACCTGATAAAACAACGTTATATGTTTGTATTTAATTTAATTTCAGTACTTTTTATACGATAACAACATTCAAACAAGAACAATTTTTTAATTCAATATTATTATTATCATTTAATACAACCTTTTTGTTTCTATGTATACAAATATATGTATATATATTAATAAATATATATACATATATATTTTATTATATAATTTATAAATTGCATATATTTATAAAATATTCTATGTGATGATTTGATCTTATATTACATTATCAACTCATTTGCGATTAATATTATGAAAATTCTACAAAATTCTCTTGCAATCGTTAATATTAATATATCAAAATTTACAATGATGTTGTTTTTAGAATAATCCATGTAGTAACTAATCCAAAATAGGAGCGAACATAAATGAAAATGAGATCCACAGATTGGAACATCATTCTTGTGTAAAATGTTGAAACAAAAGTTCTTTAGAATGTTATGCTTTTCTTGGTTTTGTTTTTCTTTTGTTAATGTTCATTATTTGTTCAACAATAATATCATCAGCTCTTGGATCTATGGGGATCGCTTGAACCGATGTTCTAGAAATCGGTGTAGGTTTAGACCACCTTTCTACCAAAGTATTTAGCCAGCTCCACAATTTTTCACGATTGAAAAATGCAATCGTAATTAACAATATAAATGGTAAAGCTACTATCGAAGTTTGATTCATATCTCCTTGATCCACTTTTCGTTCTGCACTAAAAATTAATTTAACATATCTGAACGAAGAATTAGCTTCGAAATAAACAGGATTAGTTTTATACTTATGCAAGCTAGGCAATAAGGATGATTCCAGTTGTATGAAGTATTTCTTGTTATCCGCTTGTAAAGATGGAAAGTGTACGAGGAATCCTGCGTTATACGAACTGCTAATTTTATTTAAATGCTGCGTATCCAATTTGGATATGTGTATTGGTGAGTCTGGCATGTCTTCCCTACATAATTTCACTTTTAAGGTACGATAATGTTCTGGTTGAATTGAAATAACATAAGCGGAAATATCTGTACGTGAAATTGGATGGAAAGCGATTAATCTAAGTCCGTGAATATCTTCATCTGTTTGTATCATCAATGAACTAGGACTTGTACGTTGAATATGACTATTTGCTTCTACGTTAGATTTCAAACGTAATATATATGTACACTATTAAACAAATAATAAATTAATATTAATATATATATATATATATATATATATATATTTAAATTTGATTATTTTTCGAAATAATTTAATATACTTACTAATGGTTGAAGGCCTCTAATTCTAAAAGTACCGTTCTCTTCGGTAGTTGCTTCTTCTTGAAGATTGGAACAATCTCCTTGACCTTGAGCTTCAACCAATAATCCCGCTTCCGGTTCACCGTTTAATGACGTTACTGATCCGTAAGCACTAAATGCAACTCTGTTACCAAATAAATTTACAACGACAGTAGCACCTTCGGCTACATTAATCATTTTCGATGGTGGCTCAAATCTATATTCCTTCATCATTGGTCTTAGATAATATTCTCCGGGTGATAATGAATTGAAAATTAATTTTCCTTCGTCACTCGTTATACTATTTTTACGATAATTTTGCCCACCGGAGAGAGAAAGTAAAACTCCCTGTTAATACGATCAAAATATTTCATTTGTTATTATTATATGAAAAATAATATTTGCAATATAAATAAATGATTATTTTACCTGTAATGACGAATTATCTGCTTGATCGTATACTTGCACTATTATTTCAGCTAATTTTCGTGCTAAAAATACTCCTTTACTGTCTGATTCCGTTATTACAAAACCTTCCTTTTCAGCTGTAACACTAATTGGAAAATGAATGTAGTAGAATTTAAAAATGTGTTATAAAATAATGTTTTATAAGAATATATGTTTACCTATATTCTATTTTTCCATCCAACGGGCCAACACTGTAAGTTCCTTCTTTTTTTGTAATAATTGTATGCATAGGAGATTCTTTATCCTTGCCAAATATTTGTACCGTCACACCTTCTAAAGGAGGTGAAATTTTTCCTGCTATGATCTAACCAATGATATCTTTTTTTATTATTCGTCGTTTCGATAAATTATATTAAATATGAATAATTATTATACCACTCCTAAATCCCCGGTGAAAGTTGCAATATCGTTATGACATTCATTTACTCCAAGAACTTTAACGGACGGTGGATTAAATAAAAGCATATCTGATAGGGGAGTAATAATGTAAACGTTATCAGTCTTCGTTGTAAATTCAAACTCGTATTTAAAATTATTTCCTTTCTTTATATATTTAAGTGGGCCGATTCTATCAAAAAATGCAATGTATTAAATTAAACGTATAAATTATCAAATTATTAAGAAAATAATTGTTTATGCATTTACATAATATTGCCGCTTGTACTTTCAATTTTAACTTTGACTCCATCCAATGCACTCGAACTAATGATATTTCCTAGATGACGATGTTCGGTAGACGTTAAAATAATTGGGGATGAATTACTCGTATCCCAAACAAATGTTTCCTTATCGTATACATGACAACCTTTAGGTGTAAAACTATATTCTCCAGACTTTGAGACGCAATGTCTTGTACTACCTTTGGATAACACTAAAGATGATTTTTTACTTTCACCCGGTGCAACATATTCGACTGTTGTTTCATGAGAAGAAATAAAAGTAATTGAGAAACCAGTCTGTTCGAAAGGAGGTACTTCAAAACGTTCAGACGTTATAGAAATTCTATAATTATTATGTTTCCAACAAAATACATCATTGTCTACTAAAACTTCATAATATCCTGGTAGTACATCGGTGAATTTGTATTGACCACCTGCATTAAAGAAAGTAACTTCAAAGACAGAGACAGTAATATCAATTACATTTAAATATTATATTAATAACAAATGTATTTAATGGCTGGTACTATAAAGAATGGTATAAAGAATATGCTTTATTATTTTTTTAAAACACATTGTTGAAAGTAATTAAACGATGCTACCTTGACATTAATCTACATTTGTTATTTAAACATTTTATATTAGGAATATTTATTTATATTTTGTTATTTAATCTCACCTTTAGTTTGGTAAGTTTTTATTGTAACTCCGTCGAGTACTTTAAGTGTTACCGAAGTTTGACTGCAATCTATTCCTGGCAAACATTGGACTGTGCCGATTAAAGTTGCTTTCAGTTGTAGGAAATTGACTTCATTAATTGATTCGGATGATACAGCAATAAATTGTTCCAAAGGAAAGAATCTGTTATAATATAAAGAAACAAATATTCATTTTTAATTTCAATTCAAATTCATATATTATATAAAAAATACTCACTGTAAACCTTTTGTTTTTTCTTCATTACTGACGATTACGCTTAATTTATAATTATCAGGTTTTAGATATAAACAGTATTCTCCAGTTTTTTCATTTGCATCTACTTCTTTTTGAAATGTACCGGCAACATTTTGTATAGCAACTTTACGGAAATGTAAAGTACCTTTTGCAGATAATGTTACTTTTCCGCAAACTTTATATGTTAATGGTATTAAAACTGGTAATTCGGGTGAGCTTGGGGAAACTTTGACTGTTCTCTCCTCAAACTGTACATTACCTAAACATGAGCATATCGTTAGTATTACTTTCATAGAAAATACATTATACAAATGATTTTTTACTAACTAGCTTCTGCTTTTAAAGTATATTGTCCAGCTTTGACATTATCCACTGTATATTTTCCATCTTCATTAGTCATAGCTACTTCTTTTCCAGCGAATATAATTTTTGCTTTTGCTAATGGTCTACCATCTGTTGACATACGAACTATGCCAGTTACCGTAAAACCAGTAACTTTAAAATCTTGCGGCAATATCAGACTGTTATGATTAACTTTGAACAACAATTCAGGTGGTTGAACATCGAATTTAGTGTGAGCACTAGGATAATGTGGTACAAGTTTGTAATCACCGGGTGACAATGCAGGAAAAATAAATTTTCCACTTTTATCAGATGTAACATGACAAAGTGGATTTTTAGATTCAAATCCTTTAACCGGTATAGTTTCACACTTCATAGCAGCCCCATTCTGTATAATTAAATAAATATTAATATTTTATATTGAAATAAAGTTTTTATTAATGATAAATCTCACCCCAAAAAGTATGAAGGATACACCGCTAACTGGTTCATTTTCACTTGTAACTTGACCTTTTACATCGTATCCAAATATTACTAAACTACCATCTGGAAGTTCAGCATTACCTTCTTGTACAGTTACTTCAACTGTACCTTGTTTTATTATCCACCTTGATTAATACAATGATATAATATTCTCCAGTATAATATAAACACAGTTGTAATATAAAATACATACGAAGGATGAGATGCGACGAGTATATATTTTCCTGGTTGAATAGGCGTAAAATAAAATGTTCCGCCATCAGCAGTCTTAGTTGATCTAACTATGGTTTCTCTATCAGTAGCATTATATAATGAAACAGTAACATCTTTTGGACCGGATAAAGAATTATAACTAGTTACCTAAGAATAGGTCATTATGATTATTACAACTATTTACAGATACACTATTTTTCAAATAAAATCATTGTTTAAATAGAATAAATTACCTTGCCAGTTATACCAAAACCTTTGAAGGTAAAATTAATATCTTTTCCTTGACTGCAAATATCAGTAGAACCATCTACGTTTAAATTAACTTCCATGGGATCGAAACTCCAACCTCTTGGAGGATCTATCTAATATTAAATATTTTAATATAAAATATTAGTCAATATGTCAAAGAAATGATTTTAAAATCTGTATGTGGTATACCTTTAAAATATATTCTCCTTTATCGTAGAGTGGTAAAAAATAATATCCATTATTCGGTGCACATTCTGTTTCATCTTTTAAACTACCACCTTTGGTATACCTAATACATAAAAATTGATTAATTAATTTTTCAATTAATTTGATAATATGCATAATTTTATAACCTCTCTATATAATAATACGTATATTTACAATTTAATATGAACTTTGGTAAAGTCTATCTCGGCGTGACTTTTTAAAAATCCACCACATCCTAAAATATCTTGCGTAATTATTTCAATAAATAAATTGTTAAAATAAATAAAGAAAATAAAAAAATTAAATTCCTTTTTTAACAACTTCATTGTGCTCTTGATGGTTACTACTAAAGTGAAACTGTCTCTATGACATAACCTAATTTTGATACGCATGCGCTATCTGGCATGTATTGTTGTCAGGTTAGAAATATTTGTTGATATCAATAAAGACAAGAGAACTTAAATGAAATATTAAAAGTATTAAAACATCTAGAATAAAAGAAAAGGAAGAGAAAAAAGAAGTGATTTAGTTTTTAAATCTGTGTTAAAAATTGTTCCTAAATAAAATTCAATAATTGTCTATAACCAAGAAAAAAAAAATGGTTAAAATAGCATTGAAAATCAAAGTATTGCTGGAGAATATTGAAGAATTGAAATCATCAGGGAATAATCACAATTGGTATTTCAAATTTAAATGTACCAATTGCGGCGAAATAACAAAGAAATGGTGTTCTATTTCTTTAGATGATACCATCCCAAGTACTAAAGGGAACGCAGTTAATCATTTTTTAGCTAAATGCAAGCTTTGTGGTCGTGAGATATCGATGACTATTTTAGAAGATTCTATTAAATCATTCACTGCTGATGATCAAGGAAGATTTAAGGATATCGTTACATTAGATTGTAGAGGATTAGAACCATGTGATTTTTCTGCACGAGAAGGATGGATTGCTAAAGCTATCGACAATGGTACTGAATTTAGGGATGTTGATTTATACGAATACGAATGGATTGAATATTGTGAGAAAATAAAGAAACCTGTTGGAATAACTGAAATTGAACACAAATTTGAAAGAGTTAAATAAAAATATCTATTTATATAAATGTATATATATATATATATATATATATATATATAAATATTAATTAATTCTTATTTAGACTTTCCATATCTTTTTTTTTATTGATAATGAAGTGTACGTATAAACATATGTACTTGTTTTTAATTAACGATTATTAGATTGTTTTTATACGTTATACTCATTATTGTATTATTTTCAACAATGAATATTTTGTAATAGCAATTTAAAATGGTTCTAAAATAATATTAAATTAAAATTATCGTAAAATAAATATTTAAATTTACGTTTATATTAACAATGTACAAAGTCTTTGAATAAAACAATAATTTCTTAACTCACATATGAATGTTTGAATTGAAATGAATTACCAGTAAAAAAACACGATGAGATCGTAAAGGATATAAATCGTATCGAGACACATAAGTCTAACGACATAATATAATTTATTTATAATCATATAAAAAAACCATTTAATTTTATAAATGGCTGAATACAGAGGAAATATTCATTCGCAACAATTATTTTGCTAATTCCTCTGAATATGTCCAAACCTGTCAATTGTTGCCAAAAACAAATGTCTGTAATTATGATCACAAATTAACATTCTCAAATTTCTTTAACTATATTATTATTATTATTATTATTATTATTTAAAAAAATTAACGAATGAATTTGAAATAGAAAATTTGTTTAAATTTGAAATATATATTATATTAATAATGTACTTAAAGTTCTATACTTCTGGAATGTATTTTAAATGGAACTAATTAAAATAATGATTACTTTAAATACGTATTAATTCATCTTGACGTAGTAGTTTGTAAAATTATAATCTTCATTGATTAAAAACTAAGTCTGTACAGTTTGTAAGTATAAAAGTTTGAATTATTTCATATAATCTAAGCTAGCTTAGAAACGTAAAACATATTTCTTATTATTACCGGGATATTTTTTCAACCGGTTGTACAATGTACAATTAAAAAAAGTTTTTCTTCAGCGATATGCGTAAAATAAATGACAAGAAATATGAAAAGAAATATTCTAGACATTTTTTTAAATCATTGGTTATCTAAACTTCTAATTTTACTAACACTATATTTTTCTAATGATCTCTCTTTACTATGCTTTTCTAATACCTAACACAAATAAATATCATGTGCGCATTACATTCCATTGCTCATTAAAAAGAGATTTAACATATAAATCACATATAAATAATCATTTCTAAAATGTATTAATCTAACAATAATAAATAACTCTATCAGTCTATTCTCACAAAAATATCACTGCGACTGAAACTATTATCTTATTCTTTTATAATCACCAGAGTCAAATCTTTGTGCATCCTGTTTAGAGAGTAAATATCACATTTACACAGAACGTTGAATCAGCTTTTCCTTGTTTTTTTCTTCTTTCCTTTCGTACGAAATAACCGGAGTATTTTGTATTTGTTAATTTATTACAATAAATATTACTTAATAATATCTATCTAGTTAATATATGTTTTAAAGATTATATTCGAACATTGATATTAAATAACAATACTTTTTAATAACACGCATTGACGTAGCATTGATTAAATTAAGATAGGCCATTTAATCGGCGATTATGTTCTTATCTAACGAGCAAAATTACGCACCAAAGAATTGACTCTGATAGATCGTAAAGATTTACAAATTTTTGTTCTAACGCAATACAAATAATTTCTTTCCTACATAATTAGAAATAAACATTTTAATAATCATTTTGAATGATTCAATGTTATTAGTGTATATGCGCAATTAGTATTTTGTTTGTTTAATAAACTAAATAATTCTATAGTACTATTCTAGATTATCATCTTTGGTATGGTAATGGGAAGTATGCTTATTCTATCGACAGCAATGTTCATTTCGCCAGTCTGAATAATTGATATTACTCTTTAAAGGTATGTATATCGTAGATATAGGAACATTATGAGTAATGTTGATGAATTACAATACGCCACTTCGTTTAGTTCTACAGTTTTTTTTTTTTTTTTTTTTTTAATTAATATATATGCAGTTGCTGTGAGAAAAAGAAACCAAATGTTTCGGGTAGGATTCTTTCTTTTTTTTTTTTTTTAATATATATACTATACATTTGTAGAGTATACTGAAAAAATAAAATGTAAGTAAAACTTATACTCTTTTGCAGGACGTATGAAGAATCTATTTGCGCGCGATAATCAAATAATATTGATAAAAAATCTAATAAAATTTCAATGAGCAAAAATATTTCAAAATGATTGTGCGTACTGCGTTTATTCTGCGATAGAACAAGTTTTTTTTGTGGGATAAATTTGGGCCGTATTCATTGGGTACACAATTTAAGGAATTCCCTAATATCTAATTGATTATTATAGTTTTTCATTATTACCTACCTGTTTATGTTTCTGCTAGATGTGAATTCCTAGATATTTCCTATATGAATAGACTACATGCATTTATTTATTTATTTTTTTGTTATCTCGTTAAATATTTCGTTTAGTATTCGCTCGTATTTAATATTTTTTGACGATAGTTTCTTTTTAAGAGGAATTTTTCTTATCTCAAGCTTGTTTTTTTAAAAAGATTAAAGCGACACCTCCGAATAGGCCCGTTAGACTAACAGTCCAAAGATTTCTACAAATTTATTAGAATTTAACTTTTATCTCTTTGAACATACTACTTTAATACGGTTCAAGAAAACCTAATTATGAAAAATCTCAATTTAAATGTTTAATAATAATATGTATCCTATTAATGTGCGAACACTTGTTAGAAATATTATCTTGTGAAGTTTTTAAATCGTCAAAATGTGTGAACGAAATTAAAGCGAAAATATATATTATATATAGGTTTATATAATATATATAAGAAGAAGAAAAGACAAAAAAAAAATAAAATAAAGAAAATAATCAAAATACTTGAAGCGTCGTTTAAATTGTGTGTAGAGACAACAAGAATGATGCCTACAAAATATTATGCAACATCTTTCAATTACGAATGGGTCTTCTTACCACTTACAGAGACAGGGCAGAAAAATACATCGATTCGTTTAGCGTAATTCATTAGAGTTGTCACACAGCATTCGGTAGTAATTCAGCTATAGTATATTATTTTTCTTCCATCGTTATCTCTGCCATCTTAGATCCCCTTTAATCTTCAGTGAAATGATATTGTTACAATTCGATGATTAAAAGTACGCTAACGAAATTCGGAGAGAATACAAAGAACGTTCCTGAAAAATACTTACAGCAGATTCTTTCTTTCTCCGTCATTCGACAGTGTATTTTTGTTCTTTTTTTCTTTAAAATTATCAATCGACGATCTACCTATCTATATAAATTTGAGTATTTTCACGATTATATTACTCTCATTATATTGTTTCTTTTATTATATTTTATCTTTTGTATCATCTTGCATGCACCCGAGCAGTAGTAATTTTGTAAATTCATCAGTCGTAATCAGGTTGCATCGTAATGACTGTGAAACAAGGGTTTCTTTTTTTTAAAGTCGAATGCTGTATGTGTGTTCATAGTCAAAGTTACCACACAACGGAGTTTGTGGTCGTGTATCGCTGAAGAGAAGAAATTCAGCTTTTCTCATTCGTGAAAGGATGATTTGGTATTTTCTATAAATAATAGTAATAATAGTAGTATTGATAAGCATCATAGTGTTAAGTTCAAGGCAATTCGTCAGACAGTACAGGCTCTAAACATGTTTGCTTTAATGTAGCTGATTGATCTTCCAGACTACGTTTTAAACCTTCTATAGTTTGCATCAACATTTGTCTTCGTAATTGGGTAAGCTGTTGTTGAAATAGTTGAGAGTCTTGAATATTAGCGTTGGATTCCGCAGCTAAACGTTCTTGACGTAGTTGTGCTACTTTCTCCTTCAAGGATCTTCGAGAATCATCTGAATAATCCAGTGATACGATAGAGTTTAGAAATGATCTTCTCGGATAAGGGACAACGAAGTTTGTGAAAATATTTGAGGGCTCACCGGTGTCATCGGTGGCCGTATCACCATCTGAATTTCTTAGTAACATTTGATTATGATGATGATGACCTAATGTCTTTTGTATCCTACCGTAAGTTACACTACCGGCGTAAACCTTTCTTTTAACTGGTTCACTTTGAGGACAGTAAGAAGAACCTTCCTTGATCGGGCCCATGTCGATCGATCTGTGAAATGAAAGATAATGAAACAATATATCAAACATATAGAATGAGGAATAAATCATCAAAATTTGTGCATCTATTTCGATTCTTAGAATATTCCACCTGAACGTCATCAGAGGAGGTCTCCGCCTGATGTCACACTTTTCTTCAGAATCCGACGAACTAGAAGTCACACCTTCTTCCTTCATCGATCTTGAAACTCTCGAATCCTTCCTATTATCTATCGTTAGTCGTGAAGAATCTCTATGCTGTTGTTGTTGCGGAAAAAATTGAGTAGTCTTATTTGAGAATGAACCTTGGGATGGTTGACACTCTGTTGTTTCAATACCAGAATGAGGTACTCCATTGCAATTTAACAGTACACGAGCTCGTCCATTATCTTTTCCACCAGTCGTAGGACAAACACGTACACGAGAATGAACGAGACTTCTGCTAGGTGAACTTTGCGGTGTTCTTCTAGCTACGTAAGGTGAATCAGGACAATTGGAAAGTTCCTGTTTAAATGGAACGTCCCTTGATATGTTTCCGCACGAATTTCTTTCCATAAATCGATGAACCGGAGAACAGGGCTGTGTAAATTGTCTTTTCGGACTGGTATGTTCTATATCCCTGATATTACCGCTCTGTAATTCTGGTTGAGAATTTCTACTTTTGGATAAAGCAAGTTCGATGTTCAATTCGGTGTTCTTGATTAATTCGACGCGTTTGTTCGCCAGGCCATTATGAAACTTTCGTGACGGCGAGGGTACGATCGGTAAGGGGCTTTGATTCTTTTGCATATTTACCAAGATATTTTCAGCTTCCATAATCAACTCGCGATATTTCCTGTCGGCTTCCTTATCCGCTTCGATAAGTGCTATTTCTGACGCGAATGTTGTCATATATGTGTTTCCAGTGACCTGTCTTCTCACAATATTTCCATTAACGTAACTCACCTGTTAAAATAAAGTTTAATGAATTAAGTGAAATTGACGTTAAGTGCATTATTATCTTTTTTCTAATTTTATTTTTAGTTAATAATTAATTATTATCAATTATTTAGCGAATTCAGTGTTCCATAAGTTAAAACTTTGAATCCTGGATTTTACATCTATTTGTTAAAATACTAATAATAAGAAAACTACAAATCTTTATTGTTGGAATTTAGTAGAAATATTTGATTTGAAAAAGGTTTTATTTAGAGCGCACAATTTGTAAGTGACAATCACTGTTTGCGGTTTATTGAACTAAATGTATTTTTTGATGCAAATGGGTTGAGCTTATAATTAGATAATCCAAGGATAAATTATTAATTTGAGAAATAAAATGGCTGAATTCGCGACAATAATTAATGTATTATTAATAAACGATGATTACCGAATTAGAACGTCTTTTGACGACCTCGTTTTCGACGATCGTAGGTTGAACCATCGATTGATTATTATCGTTCAACCTCATAGGGGATAGATTTTTATTAACATCGTGTTTCTTACGACGCAGGCATATAGGCGTTCCACCCACGCTTCTACTACCCTGATTAAATCCAGAATTCTTTAGCAACATTCTCTCTACCAAGACTCGATTTAAATTCGCTGTCTCGTCGTCCAACTTTTCCATGTTTGGTTTCCTACGTTGAGAGATTCTCTTCTTTCGTTTCTCACTTTGTTTTTCATCTGTCTTCTTATAACGAATACTTTGCCTCTTTGCAGCGTTCCTTATACTCATCGTCCTAAAAATAAAATCACTATATTAGCTTTATGGTAATAATTGTACGATAATATATTCACTAGTTGTCTTTAATTTTTCATTCTTAATTTATTGATTATTTGCATTTCAGTTCTTCAACGATCGTTCTTTAATCAAATGTATATTTTTTAAAAATAATCAACAAATATTTAGATAATAATAAAACATTATTAATAATTATAATTGTTTCAGAAAGTAAAATTTTAGAGAGTAAACTGACAGTCGTCCCTTATTTCATAACACACTTTACTTTAAATTATTAAATTATTATAAAAATTTGAATTACATTACTCTTTTTCAAATTAATTTTAAAATCGTTACCTCTGTGGAAGAATTTCATCCTTGTTTCTACGTTTCAAAAATGATTCCCTCAACCTTGTACCACGCCTGCTAAGTTCGCTCGTAAACGTGAAGTAAGTACAATGACCGGTATTGGGAAAATTTCCTGTACAATCGAGATTATCTAAATCGAGGAAGGAACCATTGTCGATGTAATCAAAATCGTTTTCGAAGGGATCGTTCTCATCACCACCATCTTGACCGGTATCAACGTCTGATAAAGAGTCAATGTAATCCTCGCAATCGGTTGGGTCGCTATCCGACAAGATATCAGTTTCCTTTTCGTAGACGTAACTTTCATCGAATTTTCCCATCATCTCGTTTAACGTAATGTCATCCTCGGATGAACGACCACTCCTTGTTACCGATGATCCAGATGAACTACTGCTGCTTGTACGACGTTGCATAGCCAATGGTATTTTTGGTTTGATATCCATGCCTGGTAGGATCCTCCAATTTTGATTGATCCTACAGAATAAAAATATGTCGTTAATATGATTTATGAATTAAAATAACTCATATAAGAAAGAAAATATTGTGCAGTTAGTTATCTTATTATATATAGGGGCTATCCTTGTCCTTCGATCTTATCCGTTAGTATCCTTCGTTCACGATGAAAGGCTAATATTTGTTGGAAAGTTCGAGTGCTTACTCAAAGGGGAAGGTCGAGATGGGATATGACAGATATGGTAGGGATGGACGTTGTGACGCGCGTGATATGTTGAGAATCTTTTGATGGGTTGGGTTGAAGAGGGAGGGAGGGAGGAGGTTAACAGTGGGGGGAATAAATCAAGCGAGATCGTCATCGTTTGTATTTACCTACGTCATCGAACACGTCAAAAGGCTACATTAACTTATCTAACTTTGATCGATTTAATCTGAATTATCCCAGCTAGGTTTTATTTAGAATTATTTATTTTTATCCCTAGACGTTAAATCATTTTTTATTAAAAAAAAAAAAAAAAAAAGAACCAAAAGCAAGTCTCTTTTAATTATGTACGATAATTAAATTGTTCAATATGACTCTTCGGCTTTAAGTTGATTTCGTTTGAATATTTCTCCATAAACCAACCAAGTATATCGGACCATCTACATTTACACGCTGACATACTGGAACTTCTGAAAACACGTTTAATGTTCTATTCACATTGTTCATCGTCGTTTCCTTTGATGTCAACACCGTTCCCGTAAGAACGAACGAGAACGTATTTGCTATTTGCGTTGGCTATCCATACCTTTCATGGGTAAGAGAGTTCATATTATCGATCGTCTCTACCTTTCATTCTATATCTTTTATATGAATTTCTAAACGATATTCACAATTAAATTCAACTGATTGTTATTATTTACGATCGGATCTATTGATATCATTGTATGTACTGTTCACACAACTCTTTTTTCAAAAAAAAAAAAAAAAGAAAAAAAAACGTTTCTGAATAATTTTATTATCATAGATCGGATTGGAAATTGATTTCTCAAAGATATTAGTTTAGATAATCAAAAAAAAAAAAAAAAGAAACAAATTTGTATAAGTTACTAACGGACTACGTCCAGCGCTGAGACTTTCTTGACGGTGTTCCTTTTTGGTTAAACTTTCTCTCGTGCTGTTAACATTGACGTCACTTGCGCTACCAGAAGATTCAGTCAATTTGAGACCTGAACTACTGCTAGTCTCATCGAGGGTTAGCCTAGATTTGAATCCAGTTGTGCTGGAACCAGAAGAATTTGCCGACAACCAAGGATTCGTTCTTATTCGTGATCGTTCACGTGGTGATTGTACGGTTGGTGAAACTAGTGGGGGAGGTATCGAGGATGGTATAGGAAGATTGTTCCTTGAGGAATCAGCTGAGAAAGATTCTGTTCTTCTATGGGAATTTTCTTGCTGTCTTTGTGGAGTCTGCGGTTGTTGCTGCTGTTGTTGCAATTGTTGTTGCGGTTGTTGTTGCTGTTGTTGTTGTGGTTGTTTTGATCCATGATTGATCGGGGGGGCTTCGGAGCTCTGCAAACATTTCTTTCGATGTACATAGATAACATTATTTAAATCATAATTAAATGTTCAATATTTTCCCTTTTTCCTCGTTGGACTTGTTTTCTTAACGAGCACTTAATTAATTAGATTAAGAAAGAAACAAACAGAACTGTGTACACTTGATATATGTTTAAAAAGATAAAAAAAAAAAAAGTAAAAGAAAAGAATACAAACAAAAAGATATAATATCTAAAATGAAGAGAGAACTTTATCTCGTTAATTCATTAACGAGGATTAATTTGAACGAGAAAGTAACGAAGTTTATCTTGGCAAATCGATCTGTTCCATGTAGAATGAAGAAGAAAAAGAAGAAGAAGCAGAACACAGAGAGGGTGCGTTCATTTTTCATTCCTTTCTAGTATACGGTACGAGGACGAATTCGCGTTTCTCGAGAATAAGGGGGTGTGGTTTGAAGAGAAAAAAAAGTGTGGAAAAAAATGAAAAAGCATTGGAAATAAAAAAGAAAAAAAAAGAGAAAGAGAAAGAGAATGGGAGCTTGGAAATAGGGGCAGGGAAGGAAAGGGGATGAAGGGGGTAGGAAACTCAATAATGCTTTTCCGTAGACCGCTCGTTTAAGCGCTTCCGCGAAAACGTCCGTTCGATTGTACCAGACGGCGTGGAACGGTTCGACCATCACCACCCACCACCAACCACCGCCATCAGCAGCAGAAGCAGAAGCAGAAGCAGAAGCAGAAGCAGAAGCAGAAGCAGAAGCAGAAGCAGAAGCAGAAGCAGAAGCAGAAGCAGAAGCAGTAGTAGCACCAAAGAGGATGAACAGGAGAATGAGGATGAGAAGAGAAATCCCTTTTTTCTCGAGTGGGTGCTGAATTCGTCGGTCGTTCGGTCCACGGGTTTTGAGAAAAATTTCGCACTGTATCATCCTCCTGTTGCTGTCGTTTTTCATTCTTTCCTTCGATCGGCCGTTACCAGAATACGAGAATAGTTTTTTAATCGTCTTTCATTCACTACTTTTATCTCTATCGTATTCTTTTCATCCGTTTGTATATGGACAGCACTTTTTTCGGAAAGATGGAGAATTCTGTTTTCTTTTTTTTTTATACTCGTTTTAAAAATAAAAAAGAAAAGATATTCTTCTTTCGACATATTTAACGATTTATTTATTCGTAATAATACTATGTTTTTTTTTGCTAAGGGTAATACTTTGATCAAAAATTAGTATTGATGATTGAACAACGTTTTAATTTTTTTTTTTTTTTTAGATATCTAAATAATCTCGAGTTTTCTTACAGTTGATACGTCTTTGTTTAATTTCTATTTCTTCTTTTTTTAATTTAAAATTGATTACTGTTCGAATTTTTATTTCTTTTCTTTTTTAAATTAAAATGCTAAAAATTTAATTTATCAATATATTAGATACCAATCGATAATTGACGAATAATTAAAGGTTCTCATTAAATTATAAATAAAAAAAAAAAATAGAAGGAGAAATAAAAAAGAAAAAAAAAGGATGGAAAAAGTATTGTTCGTTGGACTATTCGAAAATCGATTTGAATGAAAGGTCTATAGAAATTATTCTCGTATATATACACACACACACACACACCTATATATATATATATATATCTATTCTCACTCGTATTAACGTTAATGATCCGTTCTCTCGCGAATCGCTCGTTATCGGCTAAAATCGGTGTGGCTTTCGTGGGAAAATATAAGAGAAGAATGGTAGTTCTCGTTTGTATTGAACCGTGAGAAGTCTCGTTCTAAAATGTATAAGTTTCGTTTGTGCTAGGTGAAAAAGAAGGGTGGGAGTAAGACAGGTGTATGAGTCAGAGAAAGAAAGAGAAAAAGAAAGAGAGAGAAAGATGTCGTTGAACCCGAGACGTCAAAGCATCATAAGATCTTTAAGAAAGAAAGAAAGAGAACCACCAACTAACCAACCAACCAACCAACCAACCAACCAACCAACCAACCAACCAACCAACCAACCAACCAACCAACCAACCAAAGGGGTTTACTAGTAGGTGGTTCTGTGAAACGATGCTAATCTCCCTACGACGAACGCGAACCTTCGTCTTCTGTCTATCAACACTAAAAAAGGGAATTCTAAAGAAACTTTCTACTTCCGTGTCGTTATATTAATTGAGAAGCCATCGTTATAGATGAGACACCTCTGATGATATCCTGCACAATTTTTAAGTAAGATAATATATTTATATTTGTTTATTTTATATTTTATGAGCCGTTTACCCCTTGCCCGATCGATTAATTTAACGATTATATAGTTAACTTTAACAATCATAAATATTCGTGTTTAATTGATTTGGTTTTGTGAACGGCTCATAATACGTTAATAATTCAATTTTACATTACAACCCTCTATATAATGCCGCGTAACTTCGAAATTTTATATTTTAATATTAGAATTATCAAAATTGTCAAAATAATCGGTTTGAATACTTGTTTTTATTAAAGTTTGATATAAATCAATTTGCGATTTGGATTATCAAACAGGAATTCATATTTTATTTTATAACTGCAACATATTTTACATCCTACAAACTCTCGTGATAAAAAATAGGATTATAGAGGGTTGGGTGTAAACGATCTAGGAATTGTTTTTTTTTTTTTTAATTAGGTTAATTAGAAAAGAAAGAAATGATAACTTACAAGCGTATTTAGCTTGGCCGGGGTGCTGGTTCTAACGTCCTTGAGCTGCTTACTGTCACCGGTCATGTTCGTAGACTTGGTAGACTCTGAGTTAGATCTGTCTTCGATCCTCCCCGCATTTCCCTGCGCCCTACCTTTATTGTTACTTTGAAAATAATGCGTGCCCGTCCTGATATTGATGTAATACTCGGGCGGAAAGCTCGTACCGGGCGACGTACCGTCCGTCGAATATCCGGTACTGTAGGCACTTTCCGGAGACGAAAGATTCACGCTTCCGGTACCACCGGACGTACCGGAAGAGGTGGTCACCGTTCCAGCGTAACCACCACCAACACCACCACCAACACCACCACCAACACCACCACTGGATCCACCGTGCAATCGAATCCCGTCTACGCCGTTCTTTGTTGGAGAATCCACAGGATGTACCTACAAATTCATAAATTCAGAATTTAGTTCAATTCTTAATAAATATCAAGAATTATACAAAATATTAATTTATAATGTAAAAAAAAGGAACGTAAATTTTTATTGACAGTAAGCACAAAAATGTACATTGTTTGATTTTTGGTATATTATTATTAAAATTATCTTTAATAATCTTTGATATTTATTAATATATTCAAACATATAACTTTGGTTCTGTATCGTATATAAAAAATAATGATCATCAATTAAATTTAACAAAATGGGGTTGTTGTACATCAAGTTTCAATTACAAAACACACACACACACACACACACACACACACACACACACACA
>NW_015149011.1:264124-285396 GCF_001465965.1 Polistes dominula | reverse complement strand
GAAGAAGGAAGGAGGCTTTGGAAAAAAGGGAAAAAGTGTTTTAGTAGAGGAGATGTGTGAGGTGGCAAGGTCTTTGAGAGGATAGCGAGGAGAAAAGAATAGGAAAAATAAAGTAGTATGTAGCAAGGAGGCTATGTTAAAAACCCGCGAGGGTTGACATGGGAATAAAGTGTATCTGTATATATATTAGGGTGGGTCAAAAAAATGACTTATTTTTTTTTTTCAAGTGCCACGGAAAAATGGGTTGCTAGACACCTTAAAACAATTCTCACCAAATATGAGCTCTTAATTTTAATAGGAAGATCTTCCGCATCGCAGTTTTTTATTTTTATTTTTGATATCAAACTTTCATGTGTACTGATTTTCGTCTCTGAATAACTTTTGAACGCTTAATTTAATCGCCAAAACATAAGACACCATTTTTATAGAGCAGTTAATTTCCTATAAAAATTTGTATTGCGCATTTTATAATAGTCATTTATTGTCGAGTTATAAAATTCATAAACAAAAATGAAATTTTTCTAAAAATCATCAAATTTAAATCTTCCATATCATTCAAATGGTGAGGTTTACGGAAAAAATATAAGATACCTTTTTTGTAGAGCATTAAATTTCCTACAAAATTTGTCTTGAACATTTTTCTGTACAATCAATAAATTATGAGGTATGAATTTTAATCTATTAGACTGAAAAAAAAATAAAAAACTGCGATGCGGAGGATCTTCCTATTAAAATTAAGAGCTCATATTTGGTGAAAATTGTATATATAATAATAAAAATATATATTATATTATAATATATAATATAATATATAGAATATATTATTATATATTATAATTTATTATAAGTAATTATAAGTTATTATATATATATAATAATAATAATAATAATAGTAATTATAATTTAATAATAGTATAATTATAATATTAATTATTTTATAATCCAGAGTAAAGTCTGTAAATTAAAAATAAATTAATTGATTTTATGATTTATTTTATACAATAAAATTATTAATATATCATGAAATATAAATGTTGTATTCAATTATTAGATTATTTATATGAAAAATATTGAAAGTATTTATAATATAAAATAAATCGTAGGAACAGTTTTGTTTATTTAAAAGAGTTAAATATTATTTAAAAAATAGGAATAATATAATAATTTAGAAACAACCTGTAGATAACTATACTTATGTATTATGCATTCGACAAGTAGAAAAAAGAAAAAGTTTGCAACTTTTCAATGGGATTTAGAAGCTTTTCGAGAATACCAAAAGGATCGAAAAGGACTCAACTACCTTCTCCTCCTCCTCCTCCTCCTCCTCCTCCTCCTACTCCTCCTTCTACCACCCTTTCTTTTCTTCTTCTCATTTCTTTCCTTTCAGTAGAATCGAAATTTTACGACAAGGAAGAGGAGACATCCAAGACGACAATGAGAACGAAGACGACGACGACAACGACGAGGATGGGATTTTTGTAACTTTTTTTTTTCCTCCAACTTTCACGACTATTTTATTATCTTATTTTATAACTTTCTTATTTATGACATGAGTAACTGCCTATTAAAAGTACCAACCAACTTTAATTTTAAAGGTTATACCCATTAAATCAAGAAAAATACGATATTTACAATAAAATAATAGTTAAATAAAAATTTGCATTATCGTTTGAAATAGAAATGAAACTTTTCAAATATATCTCTTTTGAGTTGTAATAAATTTTTCATATGACGTCAGTTAAATGTCAAAACTATAACATTGCTAAAGATAAAATGAAAAAAAAAATATTAATAAAAGAAAAAACGATATTAAAAATAAAGAAAAATTTATTATAAAACAACTTGAACATTATTTCAGAAAAAGAAGAAAATTAACAAACAAAAATAAGTCTCATATATTTAATGAATTTTCAATGAAGAGTGGGGAGAAGTTGGTTAGATTATAGATCTGTTTCACTGTTAACAATAAAATAAGAAAAATATCGAAAGAATCAACTCTATACCTTTAACAAACCCCAGTTCCTCCTTACCCCCATTTCAAACATATTAAAAAAAAAGAAATAAATAAATACAAAACAATAATTAAATATCCAATAACTATCTAATTAACAAATTGTCCATCCTTCATAAAGTACAAAAGTAAATTTAAAGAAGAAAAAAAAATTGGAAGAAAAATAAAGAAAAGAAATCTTTTATTTATAATAAACCCTTTTATGTGATGTCAACTAAATGCCAGGTTCGTATCACTGCTAACAATGAAATAAAAGAAACAGAGAGAGAGAGAGAGAGAGAGAGAGAGAGAGAGAGAGAGAGAAAGATAGAGAGAGAAAGATAGAGAGAGAGAGAGAGAGAGGGATAGAAAGAGAGAGATATGCAAGCAAACCCTCGAGGAAAAGGAAAAGGGGTAATTGTTTCGTAAGAGACCATAGAACTAAAGGAGAAGAATAGCCATGACAAAGGGGTAGCTTTAGGTAGCCTAACTATATATAGGATGCTCAAAAATCGAGACGATATCTTCTGTCCTTGGATTTAGGAAGGATAGTCACGTCACCGTAAACGGACGTTCAAAGCTCGAATACTCTCAGCAAACGTCCACTCACTCACTCACTCACTCACTCACTCACTCNCTCACTCACTCTCTCTCTCTCTCTCTCTCTCTCTCTCTCTCTCTCTCTTTCTCTCTCTTTATATATATATATATATACATGTTTCACTCTGAACTGAGAGAAGCGATAACACCCGCATGATCCTCAGACGAAGTACTTTCAACTCTCAGTCAGTAAGGGTGTCTCTCTTTTTCTCTCATTTTTTTTTGTTCTTCTTTCGAAACGTGAAAGGGTCTTCTTCTTTTTCTTCTTTTTATTTCTCTCTCATTGAGAGAATAACCGAAGAAAGATAGATCACTTCCTTTTCTTTCACTTTGCTTCCTTTCGATTTTATTTTTTTTCTTATAACAAGACGAGTATATCAAATCGACAAAATATCTTTAATTATTTTCTTTAAATACTATATAATTGTAAAAGGGGAATGATTTATTAACGTGCAAGTAGTATAACTCAATAATATTTAATCATTATCAAGAAAACGGGATAGAATATTCTGTTCTCAGAATATTTTGTATCTGTTTCTCAAATAAATATTTAGTTATTGTTTAAAAATAAACCATAGGTTATTGAAAAAAACAGAAGTTAACAAAATGGTATGTGTACCATGCGTTGCTGCTAAATGTTTCCCATATTGTTAATTATATGGAGATTTTTAATTCAACCAATTATTATAAAATGGTGGCAATTAAAAAACAAAATCAAATGTACTAATGAAAAAGAAGCAACATCAGATTTAGTTAAAGATTGTAAAAATGGAGTATGTACACTAGCATGGAAGAAAAAGGACGAAGATGATATAGGAAAAGTTGATTAAAATTTGATTAAAAAAATTTAGTAAATCATTCCAAAAACTGCTACTATGCAGATACAATAGCCTATACAGACCTGTTTCTATTTATTTAATGTATTTTTCATAATTTAAAGTTTATCTTCAAAACAATGATCACATGATAAATTATATTTAAAAAATATAAGATTATATTAAAAAAATTAAAGAGAACAGTTTTCCTTCTTCTCAAAATTGTTATCGTCAAAAGAGAATATAAAAAATGGATTATAGTTAAAAAAAAAAAAAAAAGAAGGTATAAAATACTCGTTGTGAGTTTACGCCCTTTTTTTCTGACTTTTTTTTTATTATTAATTCCTTTCCGCTTCGGGGGAAGGATGAAAAACGTTGTTACGATGGGGGGGTTCATGTCGTGCGTGCCGACGAATGTGTATTAACGAAAAAAAAAAAAAAAAAAATAGAGAGAGAGAGAGAGAGAGAATGAGAGAGAAAAAGCAAAATAAAAAAAAGGCAAAAAAAAAAAGAGGAAAACTCGATACATCGATGGTAGAGGTGAAATAAGTGAGAAGGGTGGAGTGGAAAAGGTTGGTATGGGTCGTGATGGCGTGCATCATGATGCTATGGGATGGTGGAAATACAGAGGAAGAGACGAGGAGCTTTTGTAACGAGCTACACGGCAATTTGCAAATTACTTTACATTTTAAACTGACCGTAATGGCGAGCCATGTATCGTCCTTTTCTACTTTCTTTTTCTTTCTTTCTTTCATTCCTCTTAATCTCATCCCCTTCTCCTCGATTACGGTCTGACCCTCGTCTTCTTTCTCGTTGTATTTTTTTTTCGTACATCTATCTTTCTTTATCATCAAGTCTTCTTATTCTTCTTCTTCTTTTACTTTTTTTATTTTTTATTTAGAATTTCATTTAATATTATGTATATATATTTTGTTAGTTTAGTTTTATTTAATATTATTTTATATTTGTATTTTATATAGTTAATATTTTTTTATGTCTAATGTGTGCTTTTTATATCATCTCTCTTTTTCCCTTAATTTTTTGTTGCATTTTAAATGCAAACAAAATATCCTGCTCGTTTAATTTAATTTTATTTTATTTTAATTTATTTTTTATTTTATATAATTTTTATTTAATCTATTTATATTTTATATAATTAATATTTTTGTATGCTTCATGTATGCATTTTAAATCATCACTCTTTTTCCCTTAATTTTTTGTTGCATTTTAAATGCAAACAAAATATCCTGCTCGTCTAATTTTATTTTATTTTATTTTATTCTAATTTATTTTATTTTATTTTGTATTTATATCTTATAGAATTAATATTTTTGTATGTTTAATGTATGCATTTTAAACCATCTCTCTTTTTCCCTTAAATTTTTGTTGCATTTGAAACCTTCTATTTTTGTCTTCCAATATTTTTTTGTTTGTTTCGTTTTATGCATTAAAAAAAAAAACCTTTACTATACCTATCTCTCTGTCTCTCATACACCTTCTCTCTTTCTCTATCCCTATTTCTCTGTACTTTTTTTTTCCCTTTTACGTTTTGTGTTTTAAGCCTCCTCCGACTATATCTATCTTCCTCTATTTTATTCTCTTCTTTTTTTTCTACTCCCTTTTAAGAGGAAATCAATTTTCCGAGCTTCGTCGTTTTAGAGGGCCAATCGTTTTGCCTGCAATTTAGTCTCGGAAAAAAGGACGAAGAGGGACAAACGAACGAATGAACGAACGAAAAGAGAACGTGGAAAAGAGAGAGAGAGAGAGAGAGAGAGAGAGAGAGAGGGAGAGGGAGAGAGAGAAAGAGAGAAATAGAGAAATAATACACCGATAAAGATAAAAGAAAATATACAAACATAGGAAGTAGATATATTTCTCGTTTCTTTCATCGCTTTCAGAAGTTTTCTTTCGCGCGTCAGGAAGACAGCCAGACGCGAAACAATCCAAACCGCAGAGAAATTGAGGGACTGTTGGATGGAATAAAAAGGAGTGTGGGGAGGTGGAGGGTTGGTTAGGAAAAACGGAGGGACACATACATACACGCTCACACATACAGAAAAAGAAAAAAAATACCGAGTGCGAGAAAGACACAAGGAACATGTAGCGAATGGTGAGTGTTTAGGAAAAGCTGAGATTGTTAGGAAGAGGGTTGGAGGTTGAGGGTTGACGATGATACGGAAAAAGGAAAAAACTTGCGTCCTCTTAAGAAAAAATTCTTTAAGTTATTATAAAATAATGAAAAATATCTGCTCGATTAGTTTTTATATTTAAAAGAAACAATAATAACAATAAAAGGGAATGAAAAGAATAAAAAAAAAAAATAAAAAATTAAATAAAATATAAATATTTTTTCATAGACTCAAACGAAACTGTCATTGGTGGATACACGTGTCGTCGTTTTTGTTCATTGATTCATCATCGTGAAAGAATAATAGGATTTTTTCCACTTATTTGAATATATATACATTGATGTGAATATATGAATTTACAGAAAAAAGAAAAAACACAAAAAAATAAAACAAACTCGTCGAGTTTACGAATTTCCATTGAAAATTTTTCATTTAAATTAAATTGATAAAATATAAAAAGCAACAAGAGGAATAATCGACGGGGGATGGTAGAGGTTGGGCGTGAGGGACGACAAAAGAGACGTCATGAGTGAGAGAAACGGGGAAAAAATATTGTAAACGAGAGTAAAATTGATAAAAAAAATTAAAAAAAGAAATAAGAAGAATAAAAAAAGGAAAAAAAAATTGAAAACAATATTGTTGGAAACGATCCTAGCCAATAAGCGTTTTAACCAATCGCACTTGTAAATAATTCGTTTTTGGTTCGAGAACCCTCCTTCTGTCGTCCTTCGTCAAACGCGATCGGCTTTTTCAACCCCCTCTCTCCCTCTTCCCAATGTCTCCTACACAACCACCACCACAAACCCCTCCTCCTATCAGCCCTTATTCTATACTTATCCTCTCTCACCCCCTCCCTTTTCTTCTCCTGTTTTATTTCTCGCAGTCTAACCATTTGAATTCGCGTTCAAGTAAACTTTGACAAAATCCCTTTCGAAGGTGGTGGGTGGGTGTTGGGTGCCCTTACGCGCTTATATATTCTCGTCTATTTACGAGAAAATCGAGAACCACTTCTTCCAACCATCACCCTTCCTCGATCCACCCTTCGTCAATCTTCCTACTACTCGGTAAAACGGTAGTATACATACAGGGGGTGGACGTATGGCGGTGGTGGTGATGTGGGGAGAGGAAGGGGTTTTAGGATGGTTGGGGGACTTTTGCGCGAGGTGATAGTCGGAGCTTGATTTTCGGGCGAGTTTCCATCCAACGGTGTCGAGTTGACGTGGTTCACCCAATCACAAAATAAGAGGAAGTGAGAGAGAGAAGATAAACGTATATAAGGTTAAAGTGGCATAAGAGAAAAGGGTTCGATTGAGCACCACTGTCTGTGGCAGGGCAATGGTGGTTGCCATGACGACACTCGGAGCTCTCGCCCCCAGCCAACTCCCAGATCTACGGGGTGCCACGATCGATGGGAATTCAAAATATAATAATACATATATCTTTTAAAAAACAATTATTATTATTATTATTACAATAGATTGAGATATAATGCAATTTATTATATATCTCGAATATTTTCAACGGAAATAAAATGGTAATTTATTTTCTAAACAAAATTTTCAAAGTTTAAAAAAAAAAGTTAACCCTAAAAAAAATCCTTCTGAAACCAGTTCCCCATTCCTCCAATCTTTATATAAGAGTTAACCAAAAGTTTATGCGTTTATTGTGTTACAAAATGCACAATGGATTGTTTTTTAATAAAATTTACTTCGAAAATATTCATGAAAAGCAAAACAAATAATGCACGAACTTTTGTTTCACCTTAATAGAAAAAGAAAAAGGAAAGATGTCGAAAATTTATTATAAAATGTGTGAAATGAAAGTAAACATTCTTAAAGTAAAGTAATCCCATCGTTTGCACCAAGAGATCATATTTTTCTTACTCGTAGGTTAAATAAAATATAGACTCATAATTTAAATTGAAAAAAATAATTCCAACGTAAGACAAAAAAGAAGAAGAAGAAGAAGAAGAAGAAGAAGAAGAAGAAGAAGAAGAAGAAGAAGAACGAGTGAACAAATCTCCACTCCATCCTTCCACTGATTCTCTCGTTACTCTCAAACAAGAAAAACAAATCCACACCATACACGCTCGGATAAAAATAGTCCACAGCAAATAAAACCAACAACTATAACTAACTACGTAACGATTAACGACGCCCAATTAAAAAGAAAAAGAATAAAAAAAAAAAAAAAAAAGAACAAATACAACGACAAGAATCGACCTTCCTAATTAGTGAATAACCTAAGAAAAGAAAAAAAAAAACAATTCGTATCAGCTGAGTAGAGGAAAATCATAGGCGCACACAAAACTTCTTCTTCTTCATTTAGGGGTCAACGCGCTTACTGAATGGAGTCCCACGGAAATATGATTTGTGTCAAGGGAAATAAAAGAGGAAAAGAAGTCGTCATACTGGTAGTAGTAGCACTGGTAGTGGTAGTGGTGGTGGTGGTGATGATGGGGTAGGGGGTTGAAGAATATATATTCTATCCCGAGTGACGTAACGCAACCCCTAGCATGCGGATCAACCAAAGAGGAGAAGAGAAACTTACACCCACGTATCCTAACCACCACCCCTTCCCTTATCCACCCCCTCTGTCCTCTTCTCCCTTATTCTCACTAATCATCCCTTACCTTTTTCATTCTTTACCAACTCTCTCTTCTCTTTCTATTTTCTTTTTCATTTTCGTGTTATCTGTTCTTTTTTTTTTTTAACGTCACGACTTTGCAAACACTATGCGAATTTTTTATTCAAGAGGCAAACCGGGTACTAGAATGACTATGATCATCTACATACTAATCGGAGGAAGGAAAAAGGGGTTCCTTCCTCTTGTTTTCTTTATTTTTTGTCTCTCATTTTTTGATCTCTTTTTCTCTTATGATAGTCGAAGGGTGCTCTAATTCGGTAACTGGTAGACTCTACTACGGTCGTTGTCGTTGTCGTTGTCGTTGTCGTTGTCGTCATCATCATCGTCGTCGTCGTCGTCGTCGTCGTACTACTCTTAAGAATAAGATACTTAAGCTTTAATGAAGGTACAGTATGAGCTGGAATAATTTTTTCTTCTATTTTTTTATTTTATTTTCATTTCTTTAATAAAGAGAGAACGTATATATGAGATTTATTGGAGCTCGAAGAATGATATTTCTGTTAAAGTAGTTTAAGATAAGTGCGTCTAATATGGAACACCTGATTTCTTAAAAAAGCTTCTCGAGTGTAGAAATATATATTTTTTTTCAATGCAATTACTCTGTTGGAACCACATTTGTTTAGTTGTTTTTAATTGTAAGGATTGAACTTTTGTTTAATTTTTCTTTTAATTATTCTCATTTAACTTGTTATTCGCAATAATTATTGTTTCGTGGAGAAAAACAAAATTAATGAAAATTATTTGGATATTAGGAATAAATATATGAATGATATTTGGTATCGAAGTAAAATAAAATATATATATATGTGCGTGTGTGTGGGTAAGTTTTTTTTTATTCTATTATAAAGAATTGAACTCTCTTATTCTCCTTTATAATCAATTATATTTTACATTTTGGAACGTAAAGATTCATTAGTGAGATCCTTTGAACATGGAACCATGAAACTCACTAACCATACGGGCATATGTATTATACGTATGTATATGTATATGTATATAATAGAAGTACCTAGCGTATTACGTTTGACTCTACAAAGATACCGCATTGCGCAAGGACTGGATTTATTGAACGTAGAAGGACTTTGAAATAGTATAAGAGGATATCTTTCTTAACTCTTGAATACAGGATATTAAAAGAATAAGAAAGAAAGATAATGAAAAAAGATTTTAAAAAAATTAAAAAGAGACATATAATAGATCAACGAGAAATAGATGAAAGTAATAACCTTGAACGTTTAAACTACGCTTAATGTCAAATCCATCAAACTGTTTCTAAAGAATATGAAAAAGAAAATTTAATTACAAAAAAAGGATAAAAGAAACAGATATATATATACTAGAGGTGCCCCGCCACGCGTTGCTGTGGCTCACAATCAGTCCGATACACACGTCTTTAAGTCAACGAATTACCTTATACCATCATCTGTTAGAAACTTATCGATCTAACAGAGATAATCATGAGTCTCTGTTAATAAACAAATAATTCGCTATAAAATAATATTGCGATTATAAATTGAGATATAAACTATCCTATCTTTCAAATTGGATGAAACTGCACAAAGTGTGCAAAATTTTATTAAAATCGGTTCAGTAGTTTAGGAGTCCATTGCGGACAAACAACGTGACACGTAATTTATATGTATTAAGATATATATATGCAAATAAACAAAAATATGTATACTGACCTAATTTTATGCAATTAAATGACGCTAATGTCAAATTTGTCAAACTGTTTTTAAAGATTAGGAAAAAGAAAATTTTAATTAGAAATAAAAATAAAAAATTAATGATGTATATATATGTATACATTTACAAATACAAAACAAAGATATGTATATATTATAATAACCTAATTTTTTATATAGTTAAATTACGTTAACGTTGGATCTCTTCTACTACTTCGTAGATTAAAGAAAAAGGTTAGATTAGAAACATGTGTCAGAGCATGATCTAACGGAGAATAAGGAAGAGGAACGTTTATGTCGACACGGTGATAGGCAACTTGCGTGATGATGGTTTTGTAGGTAAAGGATTTATGTATATGTATTAATATGTACATAAATATACATATACGTGTTTGCGCGTGTATGTGTACGTATTACGTGTAGAATGTGCAAGAAGATACGAGCACGAATTTCCGTATTAAAGGATCGTCGGTAGGTGAGCTCGAATTTAATCCTATCAGAACGATCCTCTAAATAGACGAGTTAGTTTGATTTACGTAGGGCTTCGTCGTCCTTGATTACTGTAATCTAAACGTCCTAGTAGTTTCATCCAGATATTCCTTTATATATTGAAATTTTATATATAAAAAAAAAGCAAAAAGAAACTTACGTGTTCTGCAAGTTTAATTTTACGAATGTTTTTGTTTTTTTAATTAATTATTGAATTAATACACGAATTTACAAATTGAACAAATGTTCTATCCTTCATATCGAAATTTTATACAAAAAAAAAAAAGAAGAAATTTACGGGTTCTGCAAGTTTCATTTTACAAATGTTTTTTTTTTCAATTAATTATTGAATTAATATAGAAATTTTTAAATTGTACAAATATTCTACTGTCATCTGATTGTTTTCTATTCTTTTTTTTTTATAATCATAAAGTTACAAAGTCAATTGGGTTAGATAGTGTAAAGAAAGATAACACGTTAACTACGATAAATTAGATAAGAGTCACTTCCTTCCTTCCTTCCTATAAGGAAAGGAATATAAAAAAAAAAAATAAAAAAAATAAACTACAAAAGTAGATTCCCAACTCAAGAATCTCTACTTTAGGAATTTTAATTAGTTGCTAAAGTTAGCCCTTTTCCGCATTCTCTCTTGTTTTTTAAATAGTTTTTATCTCTTTTCCACCCTTTAGAGAAATTCGAAGGAAGTTCGTAGATGAGAATAAGAAGAAGAGGAAGAACCACCCCTTGGTTAATCTGATTTTCTATCTCAGTCGAATTCTCCATGGTGATAATTTCATTCTTACTCGAAAACACAAGGAACATTTTTTTTTTATCATACAAATTTACATTTGTCATTTACCATTTTACACATGTACAAAAAAGAAGAATCATTCTACTCGAAATAAATTAACCCCTAGAGTGCTATGGACGCATATATGCGTTTGGTAAAAATTACCAGAGTAGTCTATTAACATACGTGTTTGTTAATATTAATGTAAAATAATGTTATGTTTATATTAATTAATTAAATTATATTCAGAAACAGTAACTTTAATTATTAAATATATTATTATTAAATATAAATAATTAATAATAAATTATATATTATTATATAATTATTTTTAGGTGGTATTTAATTATATTATAATTATATATAATAATATAATATTAATGTTATAACATAATATTAATTAATGTTAATTAATAAATTAATAATAAAATTAATATATAATATAATTTTATATTAAAATTATATATATTAAAATTATATTATATTATATAATATATATAATATATAATTAATTATTAATAATAATATAATTATAATTATATTTTAATTATTATATTAATAATCATATAATTATATTATATTATATATATTAATATATAATCTATTATTAGAATCTAGTTAATAATAAATTATTCCGTTTCTACAAAATATTTTAGTTAAAAGTATTCACCACTCAAAGGGTTAATACTAACATGTAAAACGAGTTACTTATAAAAACGAAGCATTCTGTAACAAATTACACGAATATCAAGAGATAATAAGAATCATCCCTTATATACGTACATCGATAAGTCGAATGGTATTGTAACCATTGTAAAAAAAGAAAAAAAAAATCAGACGACTTTTTCTTTCTTCGAATAGGTCGAGAAAGAAAATCCCTTTTCTCCCTATCCCTTTTTTTTTTTATCTTTATCATCCTTCTTCTTCTTTTTATTCTTCTTCTTTTTCTTTCCCTCGTCGACCCTTATTATCCTAGTCCTTTGTCATCAACGGTCCAAAAAGGGGGGGGGTAGAAATCTCAAGAGAAAAAGAATAAGAGGAGAAGGAGGAGAAGGAGAATGAGAAAGAATAAAATGTTAAAAAGAGAAAGGACATGGAGAATAAAAAAAAAAGAAAGAAATAGAATAAGAAAAAAAAAAAAAAAGAAAATAAAAACATTTTAAAGAAATAATAATTAATTCTTAAAAAAAAAAAAAAAAGAAAAGTAGGAACTCATTGTAAACGCCGTTAAGAATAATAATTCCATTCGAGATTGGTATTCGTTCAGGCTCGTTAAGGGATGTACAATATAACGTCGTGTGTCATTGTTCGAGTAATATTTTTTTTCTTCCCACCCCTTCCTCCCCTTTCTTTACTTCCTTCTTCCTTTCTATCTTTATTTAACTCTCGCGTTATTATCAACACTGGGGATGAGGGCTAGAAAAAGTAAAGTAAAGTTAAGTTAAGTAAAGTAAAGAAAAGAAACATTTAAAACGAAATACTTTCTTTGTATGCAACAACCTTGTTGTATATTTTTTGTTGTTGTAAGGGGAAGGGGTAGGTAGAAAGGGGATGGAAGGAAGGAAGGACAAATATTCACCACTTCTGGACCACTTTCGGACGAGATGGAATCATTTCTATTGCTCGTGTTCTACCAACGAAAAGATTTTTCATTGCAGTTATGTTTTATTCTATTTTTTTTTTTTCTTTTTTTTGTATTCTGTTTTGTTCTGTTCTGTTTCCGTTCTGTTTCTGTTCTGTTTTTTCCTTTCTTTCCTACACTATTTCTCTTTAATTTTACAACAGATCCTAATTTACACCGAGTTTGTTATATTTTTCTTCTTTTTGTTTTTTGTTTTTTGTTTTTTGTTTTTTATAGCGCGACTATCAACGACTCTTTCTTTTTCATTTCTTTTTCATTTTATTTTTCCCCATTATCAGAATACAAAGGAATACACCCCAAATTGTTTTACGTTTAAGACGATCTTTTCCTTTGACAGGGTGAAAAGGGAAGATTAAATCAATTCACAGATACACTGGAATGAATTAATCGTGTTTCAATTGATTTCATTTACGCGTTTTTCTTTTGTTTTCTTCTTTTTTTTTTTGTAAATTTCTTATTTGATATCAGACACCTGTAAATTTAAATGATAAATCTAATATGTGTATGTACATAAATAATTAGAAAAATAACAACAGAAACTTGATTATTTTATATATATTTTTGAAGTGAAAATTCTTTAGCAAGTATAACCGTAAAAAAAAAAAATATTTGTTACATTTTTAATGACCAGTGTATTCTGTTATCTTAATATACAGGGTGGGTCACCACATTTTACCATCTAGATTTACGTTATTATTATTACGCGTAGTAGACAATGTTTCACATGGAGTTAAATGGCTTTGAAAGTGGTTCATACTGATGGTCCTTTTTTTTTGTAGGTGGACGTGTAAAGGACATATAAAGGTCATTAATGTTTTTTTTAAACCGAATCATATATTTTTTTTGGCATCATCTGATGCTCTTTCATATTATTTACAAAAAAGTAATAACCTATTTATGTAAAATAATTATTACTTTAGGAGATATTTTAATTTTTATGTCTATTTACAAAAAAGTTTATCGCCAAGTATATCCATCCAAACATTTACACTCCATCAATGTTGATTACCCATTTGTCTAAACCAATGAGGATTTTCCGTTGACCAAAAATGGGTATTTCTTGAATTCATTGATCCATTTTTCGTAAATGTTGCTTCGTCCGTGAACATAATATTGCTGAAAAAGTTGTCTCTTTGAGTGAGAGCGCAATTACAAAATTCTAAACGTTGATAAGAGTCATTTGCGGTCAGTTCTTGAACCTTTGATACATGATATGAATGGTATTTGTGCTTTATCAGTATGCGTAAAATGTTTTTGCGGCTAATTCCAGCTTGTCTTTTGATTTCGCAAGAGCTAACGGATGGATTTATCGTAACTGCGGTTAACACTGCAATTTCGTTTTCTTCATTGGTTATTGTTTTATTACGAATTGCCTTTTTGCGTACTAATTGCCCTGTCTGGTGAAATTTTGTAAAAATATTATCAAAGGTACGACGTGATTGAGTATTTCGTTGAGGAAATCTACTGGCGTATAATATTACGCTGAGCCTCCGACTACAATGGCCGATAAGAGGGATTGTATCGTCAATGAATGCAAGAAAATAACATCAGATACATCAAGAAACGTTGATGAGTCATTAATTTCTCGATTCAGAAAGTGTACTGATACAAATGGTCGCCACATTGAACCTTTTTTGTAAATAGATATAAAAATTAAAATATCTCTTAAAATAATTGAAATGCAATGCATTTAAGTTTTTGGTTTTTTTTTTAGTATATATTTATTAAATAATATATAAGTGTCATTCTGTTTTACAACCTTTCTTCATCTTAAAGGGTAATTTACAAATTTTATCCCACCAAAACTTTTCAAATTTTTCATCAAAAAAAACTTTATGCCACCTATCGAAAATCGGCACGAACTTTCCGAACAAACCAATATTTATATCAATAATAAATATTATTTATTAATTTTATTAATTATATTCCATGTTTTTGTTTTATTTGAAAGTTCGGGATTAAAAAAAGAAATTAAAAAAAAAAAGAATAGAAAAAGGGGTTGAGATTGAAAACGAAAAGTTTCATGATCGTTGAAACACGAGTTGAATAGAAAAAAACCTAATCGGTCATTATTGGCCTTCAATACAAACTGAGAAAACGCGTATCGTGCAGATTCGATGGGAATGTTTCCGTGCTACGACGTTCTTCGCATAAATAAAGGGACGTTCGTTCGTCCCTTATCCGGTATTCGAAAAGATGAAGAAAGAGAGAAAAAGAGAGAGAGAGAGAGGACAGGTACAGGACATGCCGTTATCGTTCGTTTGGTTAGCTGCAGGACGAAGGACGAAGGATAGCATACCGCCCACGTTTCGATTGGAGCCATCAGGTAATCGATTTATCTCGTTTCTTCCTCGTTCATTCAATTCTCCTACTTGCCTAACTTGTCGTAACATATTTTTGTTTTCGTTCACAAAAAAAAAAATAATATTTGCAAATTCATAAATTTATGTATCGAATTTATATAATATTACATTTTATATAATATTATATTTTATATAATATTACACTCTTTAATATTTTATAAATATTTACTTATATTACTTTTAATATTTCAATCTTTCCTATTTATACCTAACTTGTCGTACCATATTTCTTTTTTCCTTCACAAAAGAAAAAATAATATTTGCTAGCTCATAAATTTATCTATCGAATTTATATAATATTATATTTTATATAATATTATGCTTTAATATCTTTTAAATATTTACTTATAGTACTTTTAATATTTCAATTTTTCCTACGTGCTTAACTTGTCATACCATATTTAGTTTTTTTTTTATAAAAAAAAATAAAAAATAAAAAAAAAACAAATATTTGTAAGTACGTAAATTTATATATCAAATTTATATGATATTATATTTATGTAATATTAAATTTATATAATATTAACTCGCATTAAAATAAAACGCGCGGTGTTGTTCTAACCCTTTGACTGCCATATGTTTTGCCTTGGACACCACGGCATTATTTTTATTATTCAAAGAATAGAATAACAAAATAATAATATATAAATTGATGTTAATAAAAAATTGTAATAGTTCAATAGGGCACTTTTTATTTCAAAATATTTTCTATATATCCGTCATATTCAAATACACTAACTTTCAATTTTCATTTACTTTTTTTACAATTGTAAAAGGTTAATACGCTCCAGTCACCAATGATCATCGTGGCCGGTCATATATGACCAACATGACAGTCAAAGTGTTAATAAATAAAAAAAAAAAAAATAAACTAAATCAACTTTGAAATAATTTCAATATTGTTAAATTGTTAATATTATCTAAAAATAATACGCATTGTCATTCCCACATAAAAATTGGGCATAATCCCAAACGAATCCAGAGAAGATAAAAAATATCCTATCGTAAAAATCGTGATAGGAATGATAAAAATACTGGACCAGTTTAGCCCATAAACGAGGAGCATGGGGTGGGGGAGGATACACATAAACGATTTATATCGAAGGCTCGTGTCGATTGAAAAAGTTATGAGCTCACGCGAACCCTCTTTTTGCAACGAGAAGAAAAACCAAAAAAAAAAAAAAGAGAGGAAGAGAAAAAAGAATGACACGAATAAAAAAACTAGAGAGAGAAAGAGAAAGAGAGAGAGAGAGAGAGAGAGAGAGAGAGAGAGAGCAGAAAAAATAAAATAGATATACCAAAAACCTAAAAACAAATAAAAAAAAAAAACAAGAAAAAAAAAGAAGGAAAGGAAGAGATAGATAGAGTGCAAAGTAACCACGAAAAATATTCCAATTTCCTGTTAAAGGGTTGGTAGTATCAATGGGCTGTCAATACATTTTCCCCAACAGTCAGTCAGTATAACTCTTCGAAATCTTATCTAAAAAGCTGTGTATACACTGTGATCTGATTTCTGTTTGACAGTGTGTTTCCCAACCTTATATCACGTTAAAAATATTTTTTAAAAAGAGGGAAAAATCCGTCACTCACAAAAGAAAAAAAAGAACAGGAGGAACGAAAAGAATTTTGCTCATCTGTTTCTCTTCTTTTCTCACCCCTTTCTTTCTCTAAAAAAAAAAAAAAAAACCACCTCCTACATCCCACCACTATCTTTAAATTCCAATTCCTGTTTTCTCTTATGGTGTATAGGTGACTTCTATCACACTTGAGACCTCGATTTGTTATCGAGGACGACATTTTTCTCAACGACTAACACGACCAAGGCTACACATTTTCTTCTTCTTCTTCTTCCTTTTCTTTTTTCTTTTACGTTAAAGAAACGACATTGGTAAAGGTCGAATAAATAAACGATGCATCAACTCTGAAGATTTTCGTGTATGTATCTCACATTAGATGTAAGAAGAAGGAAAGTGATGGATAGATAGATAGAAAGAGGAAAGAAAAAGAAGGGAAGATAAAATCAGTATACATCAAAATTTTTCTTTTTTTTTTTTGCTTGTCCTACTTTGAAATATTTTATATAAGAGCATAAGAAAAAATTATCATTAATTTTACTTCCTACTTTTTCTTTCACATCGAATAAACTCAAATCACGTTAGATAATATTTTATACGAAAATTGACTTTAAAATATACACAAAATTTTATACTCAAAAAAAATTAATACGACACAAAAATATACAGCATTTTATTTAGAAAATAAAAATTAATAAAAGAAAAATTAGAAATCTTCTCATTTATAAAATTATTCCTGATAAAATATATAAATATATATAATCATTTATAGTTTAATAAATCACTTTTAAAATAAAAATCATGTGTATTATATTAGGGATCCTTTTAATGTAACTATATATATATACTGTAACTATATATATATATATATTTATAATTTAATAATATAATTTATAAATATATTAATATATTTATAATATATAATAAATATAATTTAATAAATAATTTATAAAAAAAAGTAAACATCATACGCATCATATTACGAATTCTTTTGATATGTAACCATGTAACAAACTATCATTAATAGTACAATTTAAAAGTTAGTATAACCAATTACAGGACACCCAGTATACACATATTTTTACGCAGGTGTGTCTACCTATCTAAGATGCAACCAGGAAAAAAATACCATGAGAGAGAGAGAGAGAAAGAAGTAAAGAAAGAAAGAAAGAATCGTGGTGTGTGGAGAATGTTTCATCGTAGGATCGATCGTGAAAGGAAGAAGGGGGAGGAGGAGTAGGTGGAGAAGGAGGAGGAGGTGGCGAAGAAGAGGAGAAACTCGCTCTCTTGGAATCAATTTGAATACGAATATATTCCTCCCACTCTTCGTCTTTGTAGAAATAGGGGGAAGAGTATCGCACACGCGACAAGAAAGCAAAAGAGAGAGAAATACAGAAAGAGAGAAAGAGAAAGAGAGAGAGAGAGAGAGAGAGAGAGAGAGAGAGAAGGATGCAATAAATAATAAGCGGGACCACCGAGCCGATCAAGCCGGTGCAAAGTAAATAGTTCGAGTATCTATATTTAGAATCCAGCCTCCGAACACCGTTTGCATTATGCACCGTAAATTTCACGCTCCATGGGGTTTTTTAAACTCTGTTCTTACGGTAAATGGCACGCTGTGGTGTCAATTTTCTCGTTCAAATCATCAACGACTTGTTACTTCTATCATTCATGTCCTTTTCCTTATCAAACGATTTATTATTTTTTTAAATGCAAATCATTTGATATCCATTCATTCATTCATTCATTCATTCAATTGTTTGCTCGTTTGTTCATTTTATCTCAAATTTCTTTCCCATTATTTTTCAATCGTTTTGTTAAAACTCATTCTCTTAAAAAATAAAAAATAAAATAAAATAAAATAAAATAAAAATAAAAAAAAGTAATGATTAGATTCCGTATTATGTTAAAGGGAGGTTTACTTAACGAACCTGTTAATGATCAGGTATATATATATATTTTTATTGCGACTTAAGTAGTACATAGACTTTCAACGAGAGTTTCCGGTTTAAACGAATGAACGAATGTAAATTCTATTTAAAAAAAAAAGAAAAAAAAAACAAGGAAGTTTTCGAGCAATTATCATAATTAATGAGAGTTAAATTCTCACAAATGTAATTTCGTTGATTCGTACGAACATATCTGCCCTTTTTTTCTCAACCAACCCCCCTCTTCCCATATTTACATTTTATTTTTCTTTCTCATTCTTTAATAAATACATTCTCTTTGAAACGTGATTTTTCTATTCCCACGTGTGTTCTTGCAAATAATAAAAAAAAAAAAGATACTTGCTTGGTACGCTTAAATAATAATACACAAAGACACACACACACATTCACACGATCTCTCTCTTTGTCGTATACAAACGTACACATAGACAAAAAAAAAAGAAAAAGAGAGAATAATTTTTCAGTCCCACTTTACTTTATTCGTCATGTTCGAGTTTTGAGAAGGTTTCCGAAACGAGCACGAGCTCGGGCTCGAGTAGCAAACGAATGAGAGAGCAATTAAACGACAAGGAGAAACGACCTTGACATATTTAAACGTACCACCAGCAACACCACCACCACCACCACTACTATCACCCAGCATCACCATTTGGAGTTTATAATGAACGATCCTTTGAGGGATTTTTCCTTATTCGTGAGAAATGTTGACTTTATTCTCAGAGTAGAGTAGTACAACTATCGTTTTATTCATGGTATTTAATCCAAATAAGTCAGATGAAACGTTTCTTTTCAACGTTTTACGTCTCTTTACGTTCTTTTTTTTTCTTTTTTTTTTTTTTTTTAACTTTCGTCGTTGTATAATGGTAATGATAGTGTTGGTAGTGGTGGTGGTTTTTTTTTCTTAATGTTTAGTTCAATCTACGATGTTATGTTTGACCTCGAACGAACTAGCCTTCTTTTTTTCTTCTTTTTTTTTTTTTTTAAACATCTATTACTAGATACAGATAAAGAGTTTTTAGTTTTTCTTTTAGGAGTAGATAAAAAATAAAAAAAGAAGAAGAAGAAGAAGAAGAAGAAGTAGATCAAAAGGAAGGATAGAAGAAAAAAGTTTGACTCTTTTTAAAGTGAACTTAAAATTACGACTTCTTTTTTACCCAGTTTTATATTCGATAGATAAACACACATATAACACAACTTATTAAATTAATATCTTTTTATGATAACATATAAAAATAGTTTCGACCTTTTCTCGTAATTTTAATTAAGATGATAAAGAATACGATCTTATGAGGAAGAAAAAAAAAATTATTGAAAATATTTCAATTAAAAAAATTCTTAATGAAAATTACATTCACATTTAATTGTGCCAAAATATTCAACGATAATTAAATTCTTATTATTTATTTTTTTTTTAATAATAATAAAGGTCATGTTTTATTAAAATATAAAAAAATATAAAAATAATTTCCACCTTTTCTCGTAATTTTAATTTACATGATAAAGAATATGATAGTATGAGAAACAAAAAAAAATTATTGAAAATATTTAATTAAAAAAATTCTCAATGAAAATTACATTCACATTTAATTGTGCCAAAATATTCAACGATAATTAAATTCTTATTATTAATTTTTTTTAATAATAATAAAACTTATGTTTTATTACAATATAAAAAAAAAGAAAAGAAATATATTATTTTTTTGAATAGATCAAATAAAAATTAAATATTACATCGGATGGATTATTACCCATTCGTTATTACAAATATCATTCTTCCACGTAGAATAAATTGTCACGACACTTACATTTAAGTAATAGTTTATACGTCCGTATGAAGAAACTATCTTAACGAGCGTGTCTGACAAAGCATTCCATATAATACCAATGAAGAAGTTCTAATATATATCTGTGTAAGTGTAGGTGTGTATGTACAGCCACGGTTACCAACCTGATATATATCAAACGATATGCACGGTCACGCTGCTGACACCGAGTGTGTATAAATTATTATGCGATGCAATAGGAACGTAAACCAGACATCTACGAACGTATTTCGCGTTTCATTACCCTTTCCACACCCTCTACCACCCCCTCCGCTACCACAACCTCTCTTCATACCTGTCCAACTCTTTACGCACGAATAATCACAAAACGAAACGATTCTACGAACCGAAACAAACTGAACACACTATTTTAAATTATCGATCTCAAATAATATACTCAATTAATCGATAATATTCGATTGATCGGTGACAGCAACAAAATAAAATAAATTGTAATGAAAAATCAACATTTATTTTCAAATATTTCTTGTTTTTTCTTATTTGATTTTCTATTCGTGCTTGAATGGCGTTTATAGATGGTTTTAAAGTAACGTTGGATTAAAGCCATTAATTCTAAAGGATAACCTTCTTTCTTCCCCCTTTTCCTACCACCCCCTTCTTCTTTCTCTTTTCGTAACGGAGAAATTCTTCGGGCGTTTTGCCAAGTTCGTCGTTTACGAAGAATCGTCGTAGTTTAGACGACGTTTTTACTCGTCGTTTTATTCGAGAAATCTAATAAAACCGATTTCTTTTGATTCGAAACACACACATACACAT
>NW_015149011.1:233620-263331 GCF_001465965.1 Polistes dominula | reverse complement strand
TATATATATATATATATATATATATATATATATATAAATATATATACACAAAATAACAATTGCAATTTTATTTGTTCATATTTGAAGAGAAATACTGTTAAGAACAGGTTGAAAATGGTGGTGGTAGGAGGAAGGATTAGTAGTAGATTTATAAGGGTCGCAAAAGGATAGAAAATGGAGAAAAGGGCTAGTAAATATGTAATGGTAAACTTGCTTGACCCAGGTAAGATGTTCAAAAATAGTTTTAAAAGCTAGAAAACGGGATTCGATGTTTTTCCTCCTCCCACATTTTTCTTTCCTAACACGTTACATTTTCAACGCACTTGTTCACAAAAGATGGGGAAGAACGGTTTTTGAAACAGACTTTGCTAGGTGGTCGGTCTCTTACTTTTGAATTGGAAAAAGAAGGGTTGGAAAAAAAGAATGAAAAAAAAGAAAGGTGCCAAAGAAAATGATATACTACATTTTTCTCAGCAGCAGCAGCAGTGACGAGAATGAGAAGATGCATTGTGCATTCTTCGATTCAGACATTCCGAGTATTACTACACTTTTTTTTTCTATTTTTGATTATTTTGGATTTTATATATATATATATATATATAGATGGACGATGACGATGAAAAGGAATTTATTTTTAAAAAAATTTATATATTATATTTATTTTTATACATGTGGATGAAATTTTAATTAATAATTTTGTCAATTGTTAGGCAGGAATTTAATAAATCATTTTAAAATAATACGAGTTAAATTAAGCGGAGTTTAATATATATATATAATATAATAAAATTTATATAGTTTTATATAATTTGGTATATTAATAATTTTATTATATAATATAATATTTTTAAATTATATAAATAAAATACATATAATTTTGGAAAAATTATATAAATAAAATACATATAATTTTGGAAAAATTATATATATATATATATTTTTTTTTAAATTATATATATAAAATACATATAATTTTGGAAAAATTATACATATATATATATATATATATATATAATTTATTTAATAAATATTTAATATATAGATTTAATTTATTATTATATTTATATTTTATATTTTATTAATATTTTATTAAATATTATTTATATATTATAATAATTTATTTAATAATATTTATATATTATAATAATTTATTATAATAAATCTTATATATAGTATATATTATATATAAATAAATAATAAATATTATATATAATTTTTTTAAAATTATATATATAATGTATTATTTTTCAAAAATTTATGTACATATACTTTTATTATATATATATAAAATTTATTTATACATATATTTCTCTTCTATAAATTATATAAATATAAATAATTATAATACAATTGTAAGACAAAAAAAATTAATAATACCTAATTATTAAAAATTATCCAACTTGCATATTAAATTATTCTTACGTTACAAAAATTATGATAAAATTATAAATTAAGAAGAAAAAAAAAGAAAGATTAAAATAATTATTAAGAAAATCTTGTAAAAATGCTATTATATTTCTATTTTAAGAATAAAAAAAAATAATAATAAATATCTTGGAACAAAATTAGCTCAATTCGAGATCATTGAAGATTGTTAACATTCGACATAATTTAGCTTAATTATATCCATCATTTGTAATGAACCCTATAATGAAATATGTTTCTTTTCTTTTCTATCTACCTATCTATCTACCTACATATCTATGTATCTAATTCATCTATCTATGCTTGCACTTTATTGACTATAATTACGACGCTTAGTTGCCACCTATAGTTAATGCTTTTAAAAGCACTTAGAACAACGTGAACTATCTTGATCTTGCCGATGTATATATATATACACATATATCTATACATTATGAAACACTTTTAAAAGCTAATAAACTTTACTACCTTATCTTACATTTTATTAATAATTACAAAAGAAATATGACTGTCTATCTAATTTATTGAATATTTAAACAAATAAATTGAACATTTATCTAATCGCTTAACGGTAGAACATTTATGAAATATTCGAGACATTTTCTTTACCGATAACGATAACAAATATTTTTCGTCTGAAAAATATTGTTATAATACTGATTGCGTCAAATACAACTTTTTTTTTCTCTTTCTATAATATTAAGTATACATTATTTTATGGGGAAGAAACAAAACGTTAAATTATTTCATAAAATTGTTTCATGTTACTTGAAAAAATTACGTAATGGCCGGTAAAGTATAATTAAAAAAAAAATTATTCCAACATATATTATCACAAAGTTTAGAAATAAAGTAAAATCAAGTGCATAGCTGATATAATAATAAACACTAAGAGAAACTGTATATTTTACTCATAAACTTTGATATAAATTTGGAAAAAGAAAAAGAGAGTTGGGAGGGATAGTGTAACAGACATGGAAAAAGAAGAGTTAGAAACTCACCATTTTTTTTTTTTAATGAAACTTTAAACAATTCGAACCAAGAGAAAATTTAACCTAGTGCAGGAAAAAACACGAAACCAACGACGTAAACCTTTGCGGTGTTGCTTTTTTTTTTTGGATCAACGCGAATATTTTTTTTACATCCCTGTTTTTTTATAGTTTATTTTTTTTTTTTAGATTTACATATGTCGTTAAAAGAGACCATGATACTACGTTTCTCGGTATTTAATTTTTGCTACCTTTTTTTTATTTTTTTATTTTGTGATTAACTTTTATGACAACTTCATTTAAAGAAATAGTTTTTAATAAAATTTATCATTCCATTTAAATATCGTAAATAAAATTTATGCAAATGATATCGAAAAACATTTATTTAAATATATATAAATAATTCATATAATTAAAATAAATAAAAAATTCGTAATAATTAATTTAATAAAAATTACTAATTAATATTTAAATAAAATCAAACTAAAAAAATTAAAAAAAAAAAAACCTGTAATTGTGATTTTCATTGGTTTCGTTTAATTGTTCGTAAAAAAAAAAAAAAAGAAAAAAAGAAAATTGGAGGAAATAATGATGTTAAATTTTAACGAAGTATAAGAAGAAAAATTAATAAAAGTTTCAAAATAATAAAAATTTTTAAAGAGTAATTTTTAAGAGGACGAATGAATATAAAATGCAATTTGTCAAGATACTTTGTTACTTCGTTAAATCGATATTAACATGGGCTTGCTTCACGAAACGAAATCATGTTAACGGCTATTAATAAGAATTAAGGATAGACCGGTTGACACGTTAGGTCGATAGGTGATTATGAAAGCGAGAGAGAAAAAGAGAAGGTAGGAATATAGGGGGAGGGGGGGGTATAGGGGGTTTGAGGGATAAAGGGATAGGATTTAGTAGAGGGTTGCTGCTACTTTGGCATTGTGTAATTTCACGGGATGAAACTTTTACTGTCACTGTCTGCTAAATGTAAATGAAACATTAATCACGATACATCGAGGGTTCCATATAATAGGAAGAAGAAACCTATGGGTATTATAGGGTGGTATATGTATATCTATAACGATCACAATTTTATTGCATCGAATTTCATTAAAAGTATTTTCTTTGACAATATAACAAGTAATCAAACAATATTCATATTTAAATGAAATTCAAAATGACCCCTCCCCCTTCCACACAGAAACATTTTGAATGAACATTAATCCTTGTAATTTTATAAATAATATATAAAAATGTAATAAGTAAAAATAAAAAAAAAATAAAAATACAATTTAATTCGAGAACATTGAAATAAAGAGAACCGATAATCGACAAATACAAAATTCGATTGTGCAATAACTGATGATCGAAATTCAATAGCAGCTTTGTTGGTAGGTTGTTATATGACATTTAAAACAATGACTTGGCTTGTTTTATCCGTACGTTTTATTTGTTTCACGTTTTCGCAATTACGTGAGACGGTCCTTTTTAATTATCGAGTTGCATTCCTTCCGCACGAACTCTTTCTTCAACAACAACAACAACAACAACAACAACAAAAGAAAAAAGGTAAATTATTCATTGAAAAATATTTATTCCAACGTTAACGTTTGTAATAATAATAAAAAAAAAAAATAATAATAATAATAATAATAATAATAATAATAATAATGTTCGAAAGTGTATGACTCCTACGAGAATCTAATTAAAACGTCAGGAACATAAAAGAAGAAGCAAAGTTACGAATAACTCCATGAAACAACTTTCCATCGTTAAATTCTCAACGAAAAATACATTAACACGTTTTCTACAAGTTTGTTGTAAATGTATATACGTAAGTGTATACATTGAGAATTTGATAGGTAGAAATTCTATTTATTACTTTGTAGGTGTTAAATAAAAGCGACGAGAAAAAAAATCTACACTACGTTCGTATTTCTATGAAAATTTAATTAAATCAAAATTACTATTCAAAAGTCTTTTTTCTTTATAAGGATTTCATGTATGCGAATGCATTACGAATAAAGAAATAGGAAGAATTTTTAATTATTTATTTATTTGATCGATAAGTAATTCAGAAAATTTTATTTTTGACTGTACAAATAATATTAATATTTTTTTTTTTCGAAATAAAAAATCACTTCTCGCATGCATCGTATCACACATACGTAACAATAATTATTATTATTAAATTCATTCATATAAATTGAATAAAAAAAATATGTTGAATTAAAAACATAAAAAACTAACTAAAAAACAAATAGTTTGCGTAATTCGTCGAGTTAATTAAAAAAAAAAGACTATTTTCGATTGTTTAAATACGCCGATGAATAAAAATTATTGATTATTTTTTTTCTTTTTTATTAAACAATTAAAAACTTTCCAAATTATTGATGCATATAACCGTTGGCCACAATAAAAAAAAAAAAAAAATCGGATAATCCTGGAAGTGAAAAGTGTTCGCGATAAACGTTATTGAGAACGTACCGTTAAATTTCGTCGTCAGTAATCGTCCATCGTAAGATCGATTCTCTCGAGTTAATAATATCGATCGATCGTTCCATTCGTTTATTCGTTCGTTTATGCTGGATCACGCGAGTGTGTGTGTGTTCATAATAATCGAGTCGTAATTGCTCGTAGAGGAAAGAGAGATCGACGTGTAGTGAAATTCCATGCACGAGTTCTTCCACCTCCTCCCTCTCTCCCCGCCAACCCCTTCGCCATCTCCTTCTCTTTCACACATACGCGTACTAGTATCACCAATATATTCATACATGTCCGTAGGAAGGAATTACAAGTTTTCTTCGTCTGCTTGTATAAGAAGACACGTACATTTAGTAACCCGTTACAACGTGTAATAGGCGTTACGTGTAATGACTAACAAATCGAGATAAATAACAAGAGAAGATTGTTAGTATTAAAAAAAAATTATATATATATATATATATATATCATATTGAAGAAACTAACGTATGCATATAACTTGTAATACGTAAAAGAATAATTTCTTTTCTGTTCTTTTTATTTAACCCTTTTCGGTCGTATTCAATTTGGAAATGGATATCGTAGTGGTCGGAATTAATTTATATATATATATATATATATTTTTTTTTATTATGTAAAATACATAATTGTTTACATAAATATGTAAGATACATATTATGTAAAAATAAATATAAAATATATATAGAAACCGAGCTAATCTTATATATATATATTAGATCGAGTAATAAGTAACTTTCGATGCGGCTATGTAGAATCTATTTTTCGTATTTATCTGCTATAAGTCACCGAAACAAACGGATTTTCGATATCACTATATAGATGAGGATTTAGTTCTTCTGTCAACTTTTTTATGTAGTCAATGTTACATTTAACCGTTTTTCTTAACCACTGAAATGGATAGTGAAAAGTGCATATTCGATACATGTAATGCTTTAGGAATTGAAACAAGGCGATAGCACTAACTAAGATGGCAACTGAAAAAATATGCAGCGTATACAGTGCAGGACTGATAACTGATAGGGCAGTCAGAAATTGGTTTGTAAAATTCCGTTCTGGAGATTTGATCTTAAAAGATGAACCGAGTGCAGGACGTATTTCCGACTTTGACGAACCTTTTAAAGGTAATATTGGAGCAAAATCAAATAGATACGTTCAACAATTGCAAAAAGTGCAAAACAACTCCATGAAAGGTGTCTTGCACTTATCAGTCGCAGAAACGCCATACTTTGTCTCATAAAAAACGGAAGTTATTTATGTCTCGACCTAATATATATATATATATAAGTTTAGCACGATTTCTTGTGTGGTGGCTGAAAGCAGACATACGACCAGAAACCAAAGGCTTTGGTGGCTGAGAGTAGACACGTGTATGAAAAGGGTTAATTCAATTATTTATTTTTTGACAATACGAAGCAATTACACATACGTTTTTTTAAATAAATTTTTGAATTATATTAATTGTAAGATACAAATATCTAATTGCAAGAGAATAATTTGTTTCTTATCCTATTTATGTAAGAGAAAGAATACGTACGTTATTTTAACCCTTATCGGTCGTTAAAGTTGTCAAATAATAAAAATATGTTATTAATAATTAAATAATTAATAACACTTTAATGGCCGCAAGTGTACGCAGTTAAACTTCGTCAGGGTCCCGGTAATATTTTTCAAGAATTAATTTATAAAAAAAACTTTATTGTCATTCACGAAAAAATTAACAAAAAACAACAATTTAATAACAAAATTAATTTTATATATAATTTTAAATATATAAAGTTATAAATAAAATAATGGCCAATGTGTTCCGGCTATCACACACATGTTGTATAAACAGCCATTAAAGTGTTATTTCATAAACTTGTAGTACTACTTCAACAATATAAATAATTGATAATAAATAATAAATTATTCTTATAATACTGAATAATTTTATTTGTTTGTGTGTTAAATATTAAAAAAATATTTACTAAAACCACTAATAACTTACCTTACAAATGAGAATCATCAATATAAAAACCTAACGACCGATAAGGGTTAAATAAATTATTGCATTATATTAAGGTGCAAAAATATCTAAGAAAATTATTTATTTCGTATCCAGTGTATAAGATATAAATTATTTCAAATTAAATTTTATATTGGCAATAAAATCTTTACCCTTCGATTGATTGATCCAATGAAAACTAAAAATGTATCCCATACATAAAAAAAAAAGCAGCAAGAGAGAAGAATATTTAAATGACGATCAAAAGACATCGTTAGGGTTGGAAAATATTAAAAAAAATAAAAAAAAATAAAAAAAAAACAAATATTCTAATCCCTCTAAGCAAGTTTTAATCGGAAAAAGGAGGCAAGTGACGGGTTGCGTCAGGTCGACAGAAACTACAGCATGTTGAGAGAGAGAGAGAGAGAGAAAGAGAATGATGAATGAGAGAAAGAGAGAGAGAGAAAGAGAGTTGCATGCAGGGAGAGATTCCGTGCGTTCCGAACGTTGGTGGTAAACGCACTCAAAGGGAGCAAAGTATGCACGAGAGTGAGAGAGAGAGAAAGAGAGTAGATAGGGGGTGGTTTTGCGTTCGGTAGCAACGAAAGGGGACACTAAATCGCGACAGCTCAGCACTATAAAGTAGAATGCGTAGGGTGGAAACACAGAATGCATGAGTGAGTGAGTGAGCGAGTGAAAGATAGAAGGATAGAGGAAAAACAGAAAGACAATGACAGAATGAATGAAAGAAAGAAGGAAAAAGAAAGAGAGAGAGAGAGAGAAAGAAAGTAAGGGGGAAGGGGGGAAGGATGGAAGAGAAAAGGGAAAACACGGAAGAGAATGGAGGGCAAAAGGGTAGGTCTAGTACACCCCTCACACCCCTCACAACCCCTTTAACTTTCTGCTATACTTTCTCTCTCTCTCTCTCTCTCTCTCTCTCTTGTTTCCTTGCCATTCCCATGCCAACAGAAAGAGAGAAAGTGAGTGAGAAAGAAATAGGGAAAGATAAGTAGAAAAAGATAAGTGGAGAGAAAAGTATCTAGAAAAAGATAAGTATAGAGAAAGAGAGTGTGAGAAAAAGAGAGAAAGAAATTCATAGAAAAAAAAGAAAAGAGTGAAAAATAGTATACGTGAAATAAATTATAGATACTTTGTTTTAATATTCTCTTTACATTCTTCATGTATTCGGAATACGTGTAAAAACAATTATGCAGTACACGCTGCAAATCATTTTTTGAAGGTCAATGCTATTACATGTTTGACTGTGTTAGATTTTTAATAGAACAAAATACGTTCGATATTTTGAAATATAAAAATATCAATATTTATAAATAAAACATTGGATTACCCGGAGAGTTTTGGTTTACTTAATCTTTTATATCCCTTTCTCCTACCCTATTTTTGACCCTTCTTCATTAGCCTTTAAACAAACAAGGTTTTCCTGTTTTTTACGTATTTATTTATTATTTATTATTTTATTTACGTATTTATGTATTATATTACGTATTTATGCATTATTACGTATTTACGTATTATGTATTTATTATACATTTTTTGATCTTATTTAACTTCTCATTTATATCAGACAGCATTTTTTATATTCCCCTTTTTTTTTTTTTTAATAAGTATGCTTTAATTAATAATATTATTTCAATATATCATTAGATAATCAGAAAAAATGTATCTGTAAAATCTATTTCCGTTAAATCTTCATCTTCGATTCTTATGTTAATCCTTAATCCTATTCATCTTTACGTTTCTATCTTTGCTATTATTTTTCTTTCTAATTCGTTGTATATCTATCTATCTATTTGTCCATCTATCTATCTATCTATCTATTTTGTTCTCAAGACAGAAGTCTTTAGAGAAAGTGCGCCATGAGAATAACTCGACAACCCCCTTGTGACAAGCTTGATCCACAACTATCGTCTATCTTTTCCACCCTCTTAGATTCTTATTTTCCTTAACGGGAAATCGAGTTCAAGCAGCAGCTGTTACTGTTGCTATAATACTACTCGACTTTTTTCTATCCTTTTTTTTTATTTACTTTTTCTTCCAAGGAATAAACTGTATTCGTGAAGAGAGTATACGTATTACTTATTTAAGTATAATAAAGTATAATAATTGTTTAAACGTGGTTTTTTTGGGGGGATCTAAGTTATGCAAAATCTTATTATTAGCAATTTTCAAATCTTAGCAAATATTTCTTTCGTAAAATACATTAAGTAATTTTATAATTCTATATTTTTTTTATTTCGATCAAAAATTATGAGAATAAAATTAAATTACAATTATAAATTAAAGAAATGATCGAATCATAGATAATCAAAAATGAACAACTAAATCATGATAGAAATAAATCAATTATAGTTAATTTTAAATATCATTCGTTAAAATCACATAATTATCAATTAATTTAATTATCAATATAACAAATAATTCTTAACTTTCTGTGATATAACTTCATGATTCATTATCTATTTCCTAGATATTATACAACTCATGAAACAAAACAAAACAAAAATAAAGAAATATAAATAAACGAACATAAGAGAAAACGTTTTACTACAGACGTGTTCCCGTAGGAATGATTTGTCATTCGGATGACAGGTAATTTCAGGGTTGAAAGTGTAATTGAAGAGAAAGAGACAGAGAGCAACGAGAACGAGAATGAGAATGAGAGAATAAGAGAGAAAGAGAGGTGAAGTGAGAGAAGAAGAAGAAGAAGAGGAGGAGGAGGAGATGGAGGGAAAAAGGGGAGGAGGAAGGTGAAGTGAAAGAAGAAAGGGTGCGGCAGTGAACGAGTTGACGAACACAATGCTATATCTTTGCTATATAACGGAGAATTAAACGGCATTAAGATGAACGCGACAAGGATGTCATCGTCATCCGTTAAGATGATGTACGATAATAACTTCAAGATAATGATGTTTCTAAAGGAATACAAGTTATATATTTTTCTATTCTTTATAGAAAATATAACTTATTATAGCTTATTATAACTAATTGTTACTAATGTCCTGAGTATATTAGAAAAAGAAACTTAGAAGAATGATTATACTTGCATCATTAATTTATAAAATATATTTTATAATGTAATATATGAATTATGAGAAGAACAATAGAATCGAATATTTAGCAAATAAATCCCATATATATTATAAAATAAACTTTAAAGAGAGAGAACGATTACTTATATATAATTAATTTATAAAATATATAATTTATATAAAATATATTATGAAAAAAATTATAATATATATAATATATTTTATAATATATAATTTATAAAAACAATAATATACAAAATCGAATATTTAGCAATTAAATCTCATATATATTATAAAAAATAATTATAAAATATATAATATATTTCATGATATATAATTGATAAAAAGAAATGACACAAAATCGAATATTTAGCAAATAAATACCATATATATTATAAAATAAACTTTAAAGAGAGAGAGAGAGAGAAAGAGAGAGAGAGAGAGAGAACGATTACTTATATAACTAATTTATAAAATATATTTTATAATATAATATAATTTATATCGAATTATTATTATTATATAATTTATGAAAAAAAATGACAAAATCAAGTATTTATCAAATAAACCCCTATATATATATTTTAAAAGAAACTTTAAAGACTTTAAAGAACGATTAATTACATATAATTAATTCATAAAATATATTCAACAATATATAATATAATTTATGAAACAAAATTGACAAAATATCAAAAGCATTCATCAAATAAATCTGATCTTCAATGGACATTGAAAAGTTCGAGCAAACTTGTCGTTTATTCTCTTAAAAAAAAAAGGACAAAAACTTATATAATCCTTAATACTCTTTCATAAGTAATTATGTATATACTTAACTCTTATGTTAGTTAGTTAGTAGGAATTTGAAGTGGCACGACGCGACGTTAGAACTTATAATAAGTCGAGTGGTGAAAGGACGTAACTGATTAAAAAGAGAACTCGACCAATCTAATTTCTCGTGCGGTAAACGTCGCGGTTCTTTTCCGTACTCGAGAATACGAAAAGGGGAATGAGAGGGGGAGGGAGTAGAGAGGAAAAGGGAAGACAGAGAGAGAGAGAGAGAGAGAGAGAGAGAGAGAGAGAGAAGATAGAAAAGGGCGTATTCCAAAGTCCTGTGCAATTAGATGGTTCTTCCTTCGAAGGATCGAGAAGGGCAGGGATTCGAGTACTCTTTTATATACTCGAGAAAGATCACGAGGACTCTGTTTATTTCATTTACGATTCAAACCGACGAAAATTTCAACTTCTTACTTTTTGTTTATTTTTTCCTTTTTTTAAGATGGAAGGGAAAGAAACGTTATGGGGGAAAGAAAAATATATCAACTTTAAGTATATCGAATTTTAAATGATGAATGATGATTCTTTTTTACTTCTCCATTTGTAGATTGTAAATTTGTACCTGGTTGGTTATATTTCTTATTTTTCTTTTTTTTTTGTGTGTGTATGCGTTTAGTTTTAAAGCCGGTAACGCACCGCAAATTTTCTTCCATGATAAATCGTCGTCGTTGTTGTCATTGTCATTGTCATTTCTTTTTTCAGTAAGATGGAATATTTAGTTGTACGCGGAAGAGAATTTTACGTGTAAACTTCACGCACCCTTCACTTCGAGAAAAAGGTTGAAAGAGCAAAAGAAATATATATATATATATAAAGAGAGAGAAAGGAAAGTATCACGGTATATGATAAATGGCCATTTCTTTTGAATATGACACCTGTTTTAAAACTTCGTTCACTCTACATGCACCTTATTTCCATAAAATGTTACGTATTTCTTCTTCTTCTACTTCTTCTCCATCTTCTTCTTTTTCGTACAATTTTTCTCTTTCTCTCTCTTTGAAAAATAAACGTATCATATTTTGATTAAAAATTACATGGAATTTTCTTTTCTTACAAATAAATTGACATTTATTACAAAAGTCTTACTATTGAGATAAAAAAAAAATTGATGCATGATGTATATTATGCAATTTTTAAATAATAAAAAATTAATAACGATTTAATCTAAAGTAATTAAATGAAAACTTTTTGAATGTACTCTGTAACATTGAACTTAATATTTAAAATAATAAATTAACATATATATATATATATTAAATTATATTAATTAAATACAAAAATATAATAAATTATAGATTAAATGCAAAAATACAATAAATTATAAATTAAATACAAAAATACAATAAATTATAAATTAAATACAAAAATACAATAAATTATAAATTAAATACAAAAACAACAAATAAAATTAATATTAAATTATTAATTAAATATAAAATATATACAATAGTATAATATATATATTTTATTTTTGAAATATGTAATATATTTTTGTATAAGAGTAAAACTATAAAATACACGAAGCTTAAAGAAACGCACATTTAGCAGTCGAAGTTCAGCCTGTTTAAAGAATCGTGAAGGAGGGTTTCAACCCTCGACCTCCGACAAACGATATCGTGGTGCAGTTTCTCGCCTCTTTCTCTCCTACAACTAGTTCACTACTTCTGCAGTACTGCCCCTTTGGGAAAAAGTTCGTTTGAGCAGTATACTGCAAGAGGGTAAAAGACAAAGCTTAGATATTATTCCTCGTTAGAACGGATCATCGACTCTGAAAATTACTTTTCTAACCTTTACACGATCACGACTAGTTGTTTTCATTTACATATGATTTACAAACGATTTTTCCATAGTTTTAACATATTTTACAAAAAAAAAAAAAAAAATCAATAAAATCAATTATCAAACGAAAAAAATAATCAAATCTGATTCCTTCAAAATTTTGTCAATTTTAAATCAAGTTCGATTAATTTTTAATTAAATCACTTATAAATTCTTTTTTCTTTTTTTTTGATTGATTGATTGATTTATTTAGGACTACGATGTTCATGAATGTAAGAAATAACATGTAAAAATTATTATCGAACTATAAGAAAAATTGTCGAATTGAAAATATTTTTAAATTTTGTCTTTAAAGTCGAGTTTATTCGAGTCGATCTGATGCATTTTAAAGCGAAACTTATTCCACGTGAGATCACAAAGGTAAAACGATAATCCATTTCGGTGTAGAAATTGCTTTAAAAAACGCAATTTGTTATGAAATTTCTTATGCGAGTTATGCTTATCGAATACGATAATATAATATCTATTTCTTTGAACTCGTGTTTTTCAAGTTTTCAAATCTATTGAAGTAAAAAGTTTATTCAAATTTTTAACTAAATATTCCAATGATAAAGAAAATAATGAGAGAGAGAGAGAGAGAGAGAGAGAGAGAAAATCGTACGCGATTTTGAATAAAATAATAAAAGTACATTAGGTAAATATAATAAAGAATTATTCCTACATTAAAAATAATTTCCCTTCCCATCACAATACTAATATTATTAAATAATTATTATATATGATTTATCGTATTAATAGTTCTAAAATTGAAACGTCACGAAAATAAGTAAAAAAAAATAAAAGTAACATAAAGAAGATAGAAGAGATCAGAGATCGTATGACGTGTTCGTATATAGAAACTGCAAAAGGTATGTAAAAATATCTTCTGCAACTAATCGACAACACCAAAGCTTTTGACCTGCCTTTGTCTTTTTTACACAAATAACGCATACATACATATATACATACATACACGCAGACACCCTCATACATTAGATGCACCTAGATGCATAACAATAACGTCTTCAGTAAACAGTAAAAGAAGACAAGTATATATATAGATATAGATATACTCTCGATTAGCTTATAATCAATCAACCTGGTATACAAAAAACATATCGAATTACTTAAAGTTATAAAAAAAAAGCAAGAGATAATAATATTACGTCTTACCTTCTTTCCCATCTAACATCATTCTCCATCAGCTTGGACTCTTCTCAAATTAATATAATAATCTCAACATTATATTCCTTCCAATTGACGTTTTATATACGAAATTTTAAAAACATTTTTCTAATATTTATCTTTTCTTCCATGCGAATAACACACTCGAAAAAAAACACAAAATGATTTAACGTAAATACGCGTGTAAGGTATAATTAATATAGATTAAGAGAAAAAAGAAATAAAATAATAAACAAAAATTCACACGAGAATGATCATTAAAAATGGCAACACGAATTATTATCTTTTTTTCTTTAATTTTTTTGTTATTATTCAAACGTGATCACGTGATTAATAATACACGATATGAATATTCGTAAATCGTATATGGTAAATAACACTCGAGAAAAATAGAATGGGTAAATGAGTAAGAGTGAGTGAGTGAGTGAGTGAGTGAGTGAGTGAGAGAGAGTTAGATAGATAGAAAAAGGAAATATGTGTGTATATGTGTATGTATATGTTCGTGAATCGAGAGAGTAAAAAAAAGAGAAAGAAAGATAGTGAAAAGAGAGACAGAAGAAAGAGATAGATAGATAGATAGAAAAAAGGATCGAAAAATTATAAAATGCACTCACGACGACGTTTCAAACGAGACTAACCGAACTCTGCCGGCTCTCTAGGTACACGCAACGAGTCCTGTGGGTAGTGGTGGGGGCAACGGTGAGATGAGGCGCAGGGCCGTGCCAGAGAAAGGGTAGTGCCCCTCCCCACCCACTCTTCGCATATTCTCTTCTTCCTTGTCGATATTCTACCTTTCTCTTTCTCGCTTCCTCTTTCCTTATATATATATTATATTTTATCGTACTATAATAATCACAGGATGATTCGTTACACGTTGAAATATTTCGTGATAATTTGTGGTATTTTATTTTTTTTTTGTAAATAATTTTATTCATGAATATAAACGATTGGGTAATTAATTACGTTTATTTATTGCAAAAATTTGTTTCATTATTATACGCGATTAAATCAACTTTGATTGATAGTAGTTAACGTATAGCATTATTATAAAAATGATTTAAGTCAATTCACAAAAATATATCCACAGAAAACCTCCACCTCAACATACATGTAACGAATCATCCTCTATATATATATATACGACGTATCCCGGGAGGATATCGACACGATCGTTTCGAGTCGAGCATCACAAGGGGATAACCCACGTCGAATTACCGGATTTTTCGTCCCGCGTTTTGTTACGGAAATCGGAATCACTACGGTGAGCATAGGAATTCTCTCGTACATCATACATATGTATGTTTTATATATCTGCATTAAGGGTGGTTGTTAATTTTTTTGTTCTTTCTTTCTTTCTTTTTTTTTTATGTTTGAGGGAAAGAGAGTATGAGAGAAATTAATGAGCGTATTGTCAATACCAATTTAATTTGGAATTAATGTAAATAAATCGTATTCGAGTTTCAATACGTTTTCTTGATATTAAATATGCGATTAAAAGGGGCAGAAGGGGAGGGATAAAATTTGTTCGTAATTAAATTATCGGTTTTTTCTTTGTTTGCTTTTACATATGACGAGTTTTAAATAAATTTTGCTATTTTAAAGTGCGTTTAAGAGGGCAAAATTTGTTTTTTCGTATTTCACTTTGTTATTTATTTTCAACAAATATCTGAAATTATTCGATACTTCTCGTATTATTTAAATATAAAAGAAAGTATGGGCCATTGAACGCACCGTTTTAATAATCACGATAAAGTGCTGAAACTTGAAAACGATTTTTCTTCTTTTTTTTTATTTCACGTTAAAATTGCTGAATGCATTCATACAAATTTAAAAAAAAAAAAAAAAGCCTCGATTACTTTAGTATATATTTTAACGTGCGTACACAAAAGACATAGAAAGATGGTAAATCAATTAACTGTAAAAGATTCAATTTATTTTTATCATTTTTTTTTTTTTTTATTATTATTTCGAATCAATATAATATAATATCTAGGGAAATAATTGAAGTCAGTTGAGTGATTGAATAGAAACTATTTATAATCTTTCAATCGATTTCAATTTGTAATATATGTATGTATGATTATCTAATAGAAATGAATATATAACGCATGATTTAACGAAGTAACATTCCGTTACGTGGACATTGAACCGTGTGTTAATAAATCGAAATCACGTAATTGCATTGTATGCGAGTGATTATTCAGCGTCACATCAATCCATCATCGTTTCCGTATTTAATGTTCCCATATATGCCAATCAGGAAAGAACGAACTATTCAAAATGATTATCGTCATCAGAAAATTTGCATTTTTTTTCAAAAAATATACTCACCATATCTCCAATTTTATCCTACAATATGTATCTACAATTTTTAAAACAAAACATTTACATAAATATAAATTATACCAATATCTGCATCAGTTCGTATCTATATGTTTTTAATTTTAATTTTAAAAATTAAAATCCACCCCCATAAAAATCTATTTATTATTATCATAATAAACCACTGAGTATATCTTAAGTATGCATAATAACTATATCTATATACTTATACGAGATTTTTATTCTTTGTATCAATGCAACGTAATCCAAATGTTCGTTGAAATATCAATTTATGGTTATCAATACAAAACACCTGCGTACACCTGCACCTACACTTCAAATCAATCCCTGTACCCATTTATGTATGTAAATGTGTGTGTAAGCGTGTGTGTGTGTGTGTGTGTGTGTACAGGTGTAGATATTGGAAGTGGTTTGCTCGTTCGAAGAGAAAATTGAACGATCGCGGAGACTGCTTAATGAGCTAACCAATTAACACATTCAAATGGTAGAAACGTTAAAGGTAGTCCAGGCGATTCAGAATGGGAGGAAGGGCTTTGTGAATGTGCAATTGCAGTCGATCCCTTTTCGCGGTTCTCGATGTTCATCGTTACGGAGTAACGCGTTTATTCGCGCGTATGTTAATCATTGACGAAAAAGGATGAGAAGGGTTCACATATCGGTTCTTTACATATGGACTTATATAAAATATATATATATGTATATAATATAAGGGAAGTTTAAACATCAAGTACTCTAACTCACCCTACTCAAAGCTAAAAGAGATCTAGTGAAGCAAAAGGGAAATATACTGAAAAGGCTGATTAGAACCAATAGAAAGGGAGAAACGTTAGACGATCTTCAACCCCTTAAAAAGGTTTAATCCCACAAATAGAACCTATTAGGATCTTTCATGTTGGAATGGTACTTTTTTTCGTATTAATGAAAAAATTGTAACTTTCATAGAAATATAACATACATATATGTATGTCCTTTGTGTTACGTATTTTCATTTTTGTATGATGAAAAATTTGTTTTCTATTTTTAAAATTTTTTATTTCTATCTCAATATATTGTAGAGGATGATATGAACAATTAATTAGATTATACTAAAAATATCAAAATATTTTTTGCGATGATTCTTGAAGAACGAAACTCAATGTGCACACGACATAAAAATATCATACCTCAACTTTCTGATACTCTTTAATATTTAACGCATCACGATGAAGGAATCGATAGACCGGTTTTAAATTTAAAATTTAAATACATACTGCATTCAAATTATACTTTTCTTCATTTGACTTTACGACTATTATAATTATTAAAATTGTTTTATTTATTATTAATCAAACCGGTATAAGTCCCAAATTGATCTTTATTTATATTTAATGATAAAAATATAAGTTCTTACTTTTTAATGACCACTCCATATTCGAACGATTAAATAACGTAACATAATTTAATTGACAATAAACCGTATCAAAGCCGATTCAATTATTTCTTTAATCAATTTAAAACGAAATCAATTCCGAATTCGATAAAAAATATTGTTTTATTTTCAATCTAAATAATTTTATCATAGTAATAAAAAAATAAAAAACCGTTCTAATTCAAAGTAATAGATACGGCCCTGTACGTATCAGATTTTGATGTTCAACTTCGATGCAACATTTTGCTCATTCACATAGATCTTCGGACAATGATAGGAAATAAAAGTACATTGGCATCTTTTAAAAGAAATAATTTTCTTTTTATATAACAGTCGGATGGAGTGGAGGGGGTGGGGGAGGAGAAGGGGGAACAGGTAAACGTCTTAGAAAGCTCTCAAAGAATCATATTTATTCCTCGCACGATCGAAGAAAAAACTGAGCGCAGTAGAGAAATTATTTATACGCATCGTAATGAATATGATAAATAAATTACGAACTCTGCGTGTGTATGTATGCATATGGTTCTTATTTTATATTGGTGCGGTTTATTAAATTCTTTCCATTAACAGTCAACCAACCAGCTGGTGTTCCAGTTCTAGAACCGAATCCCGTGTGTTTCACTAGGTTAGAGAGACAAGTCTGTTTAATTCGAACAATTTTCCAACACGAATTCAACTAAATATCTACCCCAATATTACCAAACGATTAATCGTCCAGTTAATTACGTTGAATGTGTTACTTTATATATTTCTCTTGTTAATTCTCTCTCTCTCTCTCTCTCTCAGTAAAGTATAATGCTATAAATGAAGCAAGTACGCGAAAATTATCGAAATTCCTGCGTTAAGTTAATTACGACAGAAATAAATGTACATAAAACCTCATATTATCAAATAATAATAGTTACCAACATAATGGATTAGTTATATTGATTTTACACTTAATTAAACTATATGAAATAATATTTAATTCGTTTATTGAGATTTATTTTATATTTCTGTAATATTCAAATATTGAATTTGTTCAAGAAAAAAGAAAAGAAAAAAAAAGAAAAGAGTGTATAAAACATACGTTATTTTTTTAAATTTACACAAGTTTTGTATCAATGATAAATTTCCAAACTTATTTATCTTCAATTTTTATTTATTTTTTTCATGCAAATTTATCTCTTTGTTCTTATGTACAAACATCCCTTATACAAGAAATACTCTGTATACCGAAAATAACGATAAACTTAAATAACAAAAAAAAAAAAAAGAAATATAAATATTTGTTAATATCAGATAGTATCATATTATTTCTTGTCTCGCACCTATTAGTACCTCATAAATTAGAGAAAAGAAAATCTCTCGAGAAACCCACAACAAACTCCTCGGAGACCATTTAGCGGATTTAATCTCTGATCATAAATTTTATCTGGAAAAAGAAATAATCGTCGTCCTACTTAGAAAGTAAGATATAAGAAGGGAGAGTGGGGAAGGGGGCAGGGAGAGTTTATTTAAGCTATCAAACGAATGAAATAAAGAAAAATCGATAGGATCGAAAGGATAGCCGCCTGCCTTTGGATAGAAATTTGAAAAGAATACCTTCCCCTTTTTCCCCATCCCCTTTCCTCGAATGGTTTCAAGAAAGAAATAAAAAAATAATAGAGATGTTACACGAGTATATAGAAATTCATCTTCCTATGTATTCAATAAAACCATATAGACCACAAACATATATGCATGTGTGTATTTATCTATATATGTGTAGGTAAGAGTATACATACATAAATCTATACGTGAAGTATAGAAGTATATTCAGAATACAGGAGAAGGTATATAAATATATATATGTATATATAGTTAGGTGCTTTTCTTGCATTTTCCATACTTGCGAGCCATTCATTCCCTGTTCGACTGTCTGCCCTTTTCAAAGCCCAAGTCAATTTCAGTCAATCTAGCTCGACCCCCGAGTTACTACTACAACTACTACCTACCTACCTATCTACCAACCTTTCTTTAATCTTCTACGAAAAGACCTAAAGAGCTAGTAGAAAAAAAATGTATAGAGATATAGAGAGAATAGATGATAGGAAAAGGAAAGATATAATAAAAGAAAAGAAAGTATATAAAAGGGTTACTGTCGAATCGGTATCTTACGAGTCACACACGTGCTACGCTAATGAACGTAGTCTGAAAAAAAATAGAAATCTTCAAATTTAAAAAAAGAAATAATAATCTACGTTATTGTAAATTATTTTTTAATTAACAATTATAAAACGAATATTTTGTATTTTTTTGTTCTTTTTTTTTTTTGTTTAAACGTAAAGGAAACTAGATGATTGGTCAATCACTATTGTTGTTTATGGGAGAGAGAAAAAAAATTAGTTAACAAGAATGAGAGAAATATTGAATCGAAATGGGTTGAGTATTGGGTGAGGATTCGAGTGGGAGAGTTGAAAGTTGAAGGAGTATGGGAAATATGGTCGAGGAATGAAGATAATTAGGGTAGGTAGCACGTTGAGGGTGTAGTATTCTTCGTAGCTGAGTTGGCACGGTTTCAACTCTGGATAGTGGCCAGGATAAATATCAATTTTATGACGTCTACGGAATCCTTCTTCTATTTGCTTTGGCAATATCATCATGTTTTAGAGCGTAAAAGGGGTAAAGAGGGTAAAGGGGTGTGGGTGGGTACTTGCCTGCTGCGGTCAGGTGAAATTAAACCGGTGAAACCAACCCATACTCTACTGATTTTCTTACTACTCCTTGCTTCCTGACTATTATTCTCTCATTCTAGTGGTTAAGATTCCTTAGACATTTTGACTTCTTCGATGAATACAAAGATCAGTTTGTTTTACGTAAAACTTGTTCAAGTACCGTGGTGGTTACTTGGCTATTTCGATTAATCCAGGTAACAATAGAGAGAAACACAATTGTACTGTTAAGGACCGAGTGTTTCTATTCAACTCGTCGTCATTTAAGGTACCCTGTTGTTACCTTCCACTTTGTATATAACCTCAACCCTTGTCACGTTCTAAAGCTTCATTCGGTTCCTTCCAATATTAGTACTATTATTAATCTTAAGACTACTTACATAATTGCTATTATTATTATTATTATTATTATTATTATATGTATTATATTATTATTATTATTATTATTATTATTATTATTATTATTATTATTATTATATTCTTTCTTTTCAGTAACATAATTTACTCCATTCATACTGGTTTTTATTTAAACCAACTATGAATGGGCTTTCCAATTAATTTATATTTTTGTAAAAACAATGTATGATGTGTTTCAACGCATTCTGTTTATCAACTACTTGCACTCTGTCGCTATTTTTTAAAATTATTATAAATTATCTATAATAATTAAGAATTTGTTGATTGAATTTCTTAGTTTCTCGTTTGATTTTAATTAACGTTTGCCATATGATTTAGTATGACGTTCAAGTGAACGATTAGTCATTCATTATGTTTGTTTTTATTTCTTTTATCTTTCAAGATAACGCTTGAAGAAGTAGTTGGATATAAAAAAGTGTTCCAACAAGTCGCCTCCGTGGCGCAATCGGCTAGCGCGTTCGGCTGTTAACCGAAAGGTTGGTGGTTCGAGCCCACCCGGGGGCGAAATTCATTTTGCACCTTGTTAAATGAATTTTTAATCTCTTAACCCTTCATCAGTAATAATCTGTAAATTAATTATTTTTTCGATTTGAATTAACATATTTTACTTGTACTTTTATGCAAATATATAAACAAAATGTAAATTTATATTAAAAAAAAAAAAAAACAGATTAAACAATAAAATTAAAAATATTAATTTTTATTAATAAAATATAATTAAATTTGCGTTAATTATTTAAACATTTGAAATGTCGAACATTTTTAAACGAAAAATATATACTACAAATTTTATTCATGTGCGGTTAGATAGAAAATATTAATAATTTTTTTATTATAAAAAATACGATATAGCATAACATTTGTAGATACAAGATAATACTTCTTTTTATTTTATTAAAAATACTAATATTATTTATATTTAAAAATACAAACTTATTAAAATTTTACACTAGCTTCATCAATAACCCCATAATTGTAAAAAAGAAAAAAAGAAAAAAAGAAAAAAGAAATGTTTCGCCCAACGTGGGGCTCGAACCCACGACCCTGAGATTAAGAGTCTCATGCTCTACCGACTGAGCTAGCCGGGCTGTTATCTCTCGTGACGCAAGTAAGTCTAGTACTTCAAGTTAGCATTTCAACACTCTCACACATATATACATTTATAAGTATGCGTAAATATAATTATTCAGGGATGTCCATAAAGTATTAATATTTCTTTATAAACAATTTCGACAGAAAAAAAAACAAAATAACATAAAATGATTCACGCAAGAGAGTGTTGTTAAAATTTATGCATACGCGTATAAGAATTAAATGCTTCGTTTAAATCACTTGGACAAGTTTAGGTGTTTTCTATCAGTATCCATGAATTTACACTTTCAATTGAACGTGTATAGTCAAAAAAAAGGAAAAAAAAAATAACGTCGTCGAGTTCTAACGCGTATAAACGATAAGTATCGCGTTCATAAAACGTTCCAACTGAACGACTCTCGATCCAGGGATTTCCTTAATGCATCGCCTTAGATTTCTATGGCACGTACTTACTAACAGAAGAAACGAGTAAGTACGTTGGACTTTTAAGGCCATTTGCGTATCTCACGAAGGCTTTCTATTCCGCACCCACCTAAAGATATTATACCGTGAAAATGGACACAGTCTTATAGGAGTAAACATTACATGAGATAAATCATGAACCACATTTCCTGTATATACAACTAAAACTCATGGATTTTTCCTTGTTCTATTTTACCAGAGGAAAATGAAGTAGAAGGTGATTCGATCCTTTAAAATGATTTATTATTTATTATTTGTTATGTTATGATATTTAAATTGTTTTATCAATATTTATAATAAAATATCTGGACAATCTACATCAATATTAAATTCTAATAAAATTCTACTTCAATTAGAAATATTATTTATTTGAAATATTACTTAATTGTTATTTATATCGTAAAAATATTACTACATATCGATAGTATGTTTTAAAAAAGATTGATCGTAAATATTACAAAAATATTGAATAACACAAATAGAATTTTAAACCACATCTGTTGCACAATTCATTACGATGAAACGTATTAATAATAATAATAATAATAATAATAATAATAATAACAACAACAAATAATTGATACAGTATGTGATTAAATGAGATCCTAAATTGTTACATTTAATCAATGGAAATATGAAACTGTACATTGTAAACCGACCACGAACGTAATAATTGGGGAAGGGTGAAACACTTGATGAAAGATAATACGAATCTCATTAATTAAATTGATTTTATCTAATCGAATAACGTAACGTGAATTTAATTAAACTTCGTGATCATGTACGGGATTGAGATTAATTTTAAATATGTAAAAGAAAAGAATAAGAAAAAAAAAGTAAAAATTTTTTTCGACGAGGATGGGATTCGAACCCACGCGTGCAGAGCACATTGGATTAGCAGTCCAACGCCTTAACCACTCGGCCACCTCGTCTTGTTGACGACACACCTTAGAATATCGAGTACATTTTATATCGTACTTTTTATTTCTTTTCTTACGATTAATCATTAATAATATTAAACAATGATATTTATTATTTTTTTTTGCAAGATTACGATCAATTATTTTGTAATTTCTTCAATTTATTTTCATTTTTCTTGGAAGAAATATATCGATACACATATGTTGCATGCACTATCTTCACGTATTAAATATTTATAAATAATTATTTAATTATTTATAATTTAATTGCTTAATTTGGTTTCTTTTTTTAATTTTAATTTTAATTGTCAGTTTCATTATAATACCACCTAAACTAAATTTCAGTGATTTAATAATAATTACGATATTATCGATATCCATAATTTCCTGTTTTAATTATGTATACATGAATAAATTATTCTGGAAACGTCATACGGTACAAAATTTAAATTGGATCAATTAATTCCTTACTTGTGTTCGATTGATATAACCAAATTAGAATAAGTAATAAGCATAAATGGTATAAATATGCATATGTGTGTTGTGTGTGTGTAAAGACAATAGAGTATTTTTGTCAAATATGATTTTACTAAAACAAATGTAAAAATGTTAAGATAATTTTTAATAAAATTTTGAAAATTTTAACAATTTACAAAAAACTTTTTCACCAAGGATGTTCGTATTAACAATTACGAATTATTTATACTGCATCTGACTCGTTTTTACAAGTAAAGCTGATTAAAATATTATTCCAAAATACAATAAACAAAAATCCTATTATCTTATATATAGTAATACTTTTAATTAACAGTTGTGAAAAAAAAAGAAAACAAAAAAGAAAAAGTAAAAGTAACGATGTGTCTCATAATATCACCCAGAGAATTTAATTTACGGAAGAAAGCCATGCATCACTCCTGTTTGGCGAATGAAAACACCATTACTTTTTTCTTCTTTCTTTTTTTTTTTTTCCAATTATCTCACGTTTTGTTAACGAAAACTAACAGTGAATGTCGACGACAACATGAAACTTTTCAATGTATTGTTCGTTCTCTCAGCACCATCATCATTTTTATACCCTTTTCACTAGCTTCTTCTTCTAGCTCGTCGTATTTACAGCTCGACAATTTCTTTCTCTTCTCTTTTTTTCTTTTTTTGTTGTCTTTTTTTTATTTTTCTAGGGAGGTTTTTTTGTTTTCTTCTGTGTTGGTTATCTCCAGCGTATTTCACGTATTGACGAACAACCATGAAAATTTCTGATATTTCAGCAGGATTTCATATCTTTCTTTCTTTCTTTCACTCATTCGGTAACTTACCCTTAGGAATTAAGAAAAATATTGGATTGAGGATAAAGATACTTCTTCGTATTTTAATAAAACAGAAACAAAAACAACTGAAACAAATTTTGTTCCATCCGACATTTTGTTCTAAATGATTTTAAAATATTTTAAACAATTAAACAAACCGATACGATTAAACATTTTTAAATCAAACTGTGAGAAAATACGAAGAAACTTTTCCCTCGAAACAATATTTGAACATTTCTGAGAACAATTTTTGTGAATTACTTTGGACGGAAAATTTTATGTGGTTTTAAACGACGAGAAGAATGCAGGATGATATGCAGTTATTAAATTTTCTTTTAATAATTTAATAACGTTAGTTCTACCATTGGTGTTGTTGTTGGTGATTTTGAAGTATTTCGGCGGTATCCACCCTAGTCTTAATTCGTGTTCGTGTAATAATTCGTTTAAGGAAGGATTACCAAGACTCTGTTCACAAGGCTGCACACGTGCCAGGAAAACTTATTACGAAACTTTTCATTCCTCGTAAATATTGCTTAGGTATTAATGAATTCGAATTAGAAAAGAACAAGAGGAAGATTATGAAGAGAAGAAAAAGAAAAAAATAACAAAAATTACAATCTAACTTTTATGCTTTAAATCGTACACAATAAGGTATGGAAAAAAAGAAGAAAAGGAACAAACAAATTGAGAAAATTATTTGTAAGATAATAAAACAATATTTTTTTCTTCAGTTCTGTTATTTGGAAATTGTTCGAGGGACAAATTCGTGGCAAGGGTATTAATTAGAATTATTTTTTGGTTGATCCACTGTGTGTTAAAAAAAATTATTAAATAACTGTAAAGACGAGTTAATGATTAGACCATTTATTTGTTAAATTAATTAACTTTAAAAAAAAAAAAAATAAAGAAAAGTGAAGCCACTCCAAATTAATTTGTCTTAAAAATAAAAAATAAAAAATAAAAAATAAAAAATTGATTTTATTCGCGTTCTTTCACCAAAATATATTATACCAATTGACTTTGTTATTTTTCTCCTATATACAAATGCAAATTTTGTCGATTTATCGAGAACATTATGCGCCGATAAAAACGTAGAAAAATAGAAAGAAAAAAAAAACAGACACACACACACGCACATTACATACAGACACAAACGCATATACTGATAGAAAAGGAGAGAAAAAATGTTGGAGATTTTTCGCGATAAGAAAAATGCGAGTGCATGACGGCGTGCACGTTCTTTGTACTTTCCTGAAAAGTCGCGTTTATTGAAACCCTGCCAGTTCGCATTTGGCTGCGTTCGCATTTGGCTATTTTGTCTCCTAGACACTGTCCATCGTTCTTTCCCTCTTATTCAAACTTTTACCAAATATTATGCATACATTTATTAACATATACACTGATGTATATCTATTAAAAAAGGATAATTAAAAAAAATATATATATATAATTAACTATATCTAATAACATAGTTACCTCCAACAAAAGTGATAACACTTTCATTAAATATTCTTACACTTAATAATATAATTATTTAATTTAATTTATAATAATTAAAATTAATGTTAATAATTTCGATTGAATAAAAATATAATAAATTCTCGTTAGAGTTCGAATTTATAAAATTAAAAAATATTAATACATACGTTATAATATTTCTCTCTATCACTATTATTAAATCTCACAATATATCAAACGCGATAAGAAAATCAAACAGAAACTGGACCTTGAATTAATAAACATTGAAAAGAAAGAAAGTAGCATATAAATAGATTATTTAATCGTATCATTTACAATGAATATCTCGTTTCAATTATAATCATTAACACACGTTTATTATTCTCGACATATTTTTTCTTTCTTTTTCTATGTCTTTAATTCCCTTTCCCACTTCTTTTTTTTTCTCGTATTGTCGTTTGTCAAAATTCAAAATTCATTTTGCACGAAGTACCGACTAGAATATTTGAAAGCTCGTGTTCCATTTTATGACAATGGAAAGAAACACACATTGCCTCAAGCAAAACTCGTTTCAACTATAACTAAAAAAATATACCGGGTAAGGTATATTTTAAAAATAGGCTACCCAAATAACTAGCGATTGCTGTACGGTAATTTTCTAAACGTAAAACAAAAAAGCAATTATCGTAATAATTTTTCTTTTTTTTTTTTGCATAAATTACTCAACAACTTTTTATATTTCAAACTTGCATACGAGTATCAGCTAATTAAAATTATTATTATTATTATCATTATTAAAGATATGCGATATTAAAATCGAGAGAAATATGAAGAATAAAAATAATAGAAATTAACTTCGTATGTGTTTTACATGTTCACCTAGAAAAAAAAAAATCGATTAATATGAAATTATGCGATTAACGAAATCGAATAAAATTATTATTTTTACCACCAATAATAATCGACGAATTATTCGGATAGTTCGTTTTTTTGAATGCTTCACCCGTTATATTAGTATGCAAGTATTGCAAACATATCTTCCAGGCAATCAGAATTGTTGATAAATTTTTTGGCTAACGCGAAAGAGAAATAATAAAAGGAAACGAGTGCAAAGGGGCATAAGTAAAGTTGAAAGAAGGTATACATGAGGTAAAAAATAAAGAAAAAAAAAAATAAGAATAGACGAGAGGAGTGCAACGTACCATTCGTGCATACGAGAATCATTTTCTTTCTATCTTTTGCGCTATTTTTGGTTTTCTTTTTATTTTTTTCTGCTGCTTCTTTCTCTTTTTCTCTTGGTAAGAATACAGAAATGGTGGGGGTGGGGGAAGGGTTGATTTAACAGTGCATGAAAGTCACAGTTAGAAAAGCTGAATTTTTATGTAAGAATTTTAATCGAACTATTACGTCACAACGCAAAAACACTTTGCATCATAAATATATGCAATTTACAAATGTTTAATTTAATTTTATTTTATTTATACTTTTAAACGAATGTAATTAAGAACGAGCATTGAAATTATTGTCGAGCATGAAATTATTTGCAAAAAAATTATGCACTTCCCTTAAGGGTTTCTAATAATTCGTATTCCAACGTACTGCAAAAAAATAATCAAATATACGATATACGAAATTACGAAAATACATCGAAACGCATTTATATGTTAAAGGAGAGGATGTAATTATTTGAATACGGAATTGATCACATAACAACAACAAAATTAAATTGGAAAAAAATAAATACTTTTCAAGTTGCTTGTTACATTGACGATTTCCTTTTTCGATGCAGTAATGTAGACGCCGTCCTTTGCTACAGCAACTTTTACCGGCGGATCCAATCGATGAAACTATTGAATAAGTCGTCGTTGTTGATCAGATGATCAGTTGCTCCAGAGTCCAGTAGAAAATTTATATTATTGCTTGATCCTTCCTTTTGATAATTTCCTGCCATGAATGCAAAACCCGATATGTTTGAGTATAACGTTGAAGGTTCAGTTTCTTGTGCCATTTGAGCAGACTTCTTTCTTTTCTCTTCCTCCAAAAATTTTGCTCTCTTCTTACGGAAAATACAATCTTTGATGACATGATTGTTTCTACCGCAAAAATGACAGTTTATGCCAGATTGTCTGGAATTATTATTGCGCTTAAAGCCTTTCTTGTGATATCCTCCTTTCTTGAATTGTTTTGACTTTTGAAAATTTCTACACATAGTCATTTTATTATTATTGTTATTACTAGTTGATTGTTCTTGATTGGCTACTTCCAAAACTTTTGCACTTGTATCACTGCTCTCATTTTTCAATATTATCTCGTGGTCTAAGAGTCTTGTTTTTACAAAAGCTAATGTTATATTTTCTTCAGACAAATTTTCGATCGCTGTTATTATGCTACTATATGTAGTTGGCAAAGTTAATAGTAAATGAACTATTTTGTCAGTCTCTTCTAATTTAGTACCGGTAGCAAGTAGGTCGAAAACTAATTCATCGAAAATCGTGAAATGCTTTGTCAAAGGTGTATCACCTTGTAATTTTAATTCAAGTAATCTTTTGCGTAATGAGAGTTGAGTAGCTAAGCTTTTACGTTCATAAATATCATCCAAACTTTTAAGTATTTGTGCAGCAGTGCTATCTGATTTAGCAAAACCGAGAAATGAATCTGAGAGATACTCTATGATGATACTCTTCGCAGTATTTTCTGCTTTCATCCATTCATCTGTAATTGGTTCTGGTACTTTGTTGTCAATCACTTGAAGCGCATTTAGTTCACAGAGTAACGCACGAATTTTAAACTTCCAAACACTATATTTCTTACCATCAAACGGCTTTATGTATCTTTTCAATTTCAAGTTTTCCATTTCTTTGTATGAATTTATCGCCGTGCGTTGGGTTCTCGATCACGCGGTACGGCCCTTAGGCTATAGATCGAGGAAGAGGATATATGCTTATCGCTAGCTGCAGACCGATGGAGGGGATACAACGTCACGATTTCTTCGTCTTCTAGTCGAATGTTTAAACAAGGGGTGCGGCGAAGCGGTGGAGCCGCCGAAAATGTGATCGTTCCTTGTTCTAGGACAAAGCGATTACGAAGAGGCGAGAGAAAAAAAAGGAATAACTATTTTTACGAATATCTACGTTACTCTCGTTGATTTTAGAAATTGAATTGTATAAGTCTGTCCAAAGCCTGATATGAGACTTCCTTCGATTCCAAACCCTTTGTGATAACTAACTGGAGATTCTCGATTTCGTTGTTTTCTAATCCGTTGTACAAAGCGCAATTTATTCACACATAAAAAATAAATTTTACACACAGCACGCAGGTGGACTTTGTGCGTAACCTGGGCCCATAACCTCTAGGATTATTGGGTTCTTATAAATGAAAAATAACAAAATATAATTTTAAACCAGAAAACTTCTATATTTAAGTGCACAAGGAATAGTACGTCTTTACCGAAGGGCTGTTTCGAATAGACTAAAAAAAGAAACAATGGTGCACACCTATTAGGCTTACGACTCGTTCTCGATATCGGCGACATCTATGATGTTAGCCGAGTTCCACAGCATGCAAGTTCATACGTGTTACTACATAAACTATGATTTTCTAGAAATGTAAGAAGAGAACCAAAGAGATTGATTTTCATTCTTAAATCTGAGTTACACATGCCAACAATTAAAAAAAAAAAAATGAATAAAATAAATATTCACGAATTATATGTACGGTACGCAGTGATCCCATTCGTACGATAATTATCGTACGCGTACGATAATTCGTGGCGTACGATCCATTTGTAATTTCGAAAACTTGATGACCTTTTTTTTTTTTTT
>NW_015149011.1:220058-233506 GCF_001465965.1 Polistes dominula | reverse complement strand
CGCCGATTAGACTAAACGAATAATGAACGTTTTCTACCTAAAAAAAAAAAAAAAAAAAAAAAAAAAAAAAAAAAAAAAAAAAAAAAAAGTCATCAACTTCAAAAATTTTCGATAATTTTGTGCCGCGTACGATAATTTTGCGCCCCTGTGTCCATCAAACGAACTAAAGTCTCTGGGATCACTGACGGTACGTAGCAAAAAAAAAATAACATTCAAACAAATAAATAATATTCATAAATCTTGTGCATAGTACTTATGTAAAAGAAATTAAATTTCCTTGAGAATATTTACAAAAAAAGAAAATCGATAAGATTGAAATTATTTATTGGAGTAAAACATAAATGAATAATTGCTTAAACTTAAAACTTTAACTTTGATCAAATTTACGTGATTATAAATGAAACTACTCGTTACATTTCGTAAGTCAGCATCACGTTGATGTTATCGCGATAATTGAGTGCGAGAGTCACGAATAAATGGATCCATGGGTAGAATACCATATATGGTATAGTTATTTTGATACAAAGTAAAGTGTTCGGAATGAGAGAACGCTCACGATTTCAGGATTTACGTTCGAGAGAGCACGGTACAAGAGTAAAAAGATCAAATTCTTTTTCTTTTTCTTTCTTTTTCTTTCTTTTTCTCCTACACATCCATACATACACACACACACTTTTTAAAATCTCATCTCACTTTCTCTCTATTTATTTCTCTCTCTCTCTCTTTCTCTCTTTCAATATGAATCAAGAGAAGAATCCCCCCTGAACGAAACCGGACCCGGGACCACGCATCCTATATGTCGAACGTGTCCCGTTTCGCAATTGCGTAATTGAAATCGTCAAGATAAAATTCCATTGGGTATTCTTCATTGTCGAAACGTCATGTCAAACTGTTGAACGTGTGTCTGTTACTATCCCGAATTATACGATCATGATAACACCATGCATACATGCATGCATACATGCATGAATATGAATACTTGGTGTTCAATAAAATTTCAAAATGTTCAGATATGTAAAATGTTTCTAATTAATTTATATTTAAATAAAACATATATATATATATATATATATATAAAATATTTCATCGAAGAGTCAGAAGTACATAATAGTATTATATATGAATATATAAAGGAAGAACAGTTTTTCTATGTATAGAAAATATGAAGTATCCTGAGTTTAACATGTAAAGGGTTGTAATAGAATTATATTTGTTATTTAGTATTATAAATTACCACACAAAATAACAATAAAGAGCTTAATATTTAACAAATGTCCTTTTTTAAAGTATAAAGATATATACTGTATAAGATGTTAAAATATCAAAGTTTTAAATGATAAATTATCCGTGAAATTATTTCAAAATAGCTGAAAATATTGTCACGAGTTCGCCTGGTTTGCCCAAGCGAAAAAGGGTTCGACTGTAAAGGGTTAAAGTTAGTAGGGTGAACTTATCAGTTAAAAATAATTTAATATTCAAAGTACGTTAATAAGTATTTAATTTTTAAACTATAATCAATATTTATTTATTCCTTCTGCTGTAACTTCTAAGTTAGGTTATGATTTTTTGAATCAACCTAATGTAAAAATTGTGCCATTTGATTTACAAGACTGACACTAGAACCTTGGTCTTACGATTTTCCGATTCAAACCACTGAACAATTTAAGACCCACGATCAACTTAAAGTATTTGATTTCACATATATAAATTCGATTTATGTTTGTAATTGATATAATTTTTTTTTTATAAATCGACATAAACTTTTTGTCAAACCATTACGAATGTAACATTTGTTAAATCGTATTTATCATGTTTGTAAATCAAAATGAATTTTTTTTAAAGTCAATCAAGTATACGCTAACGTAAATGTTTGATCTAATAACTATTAGTAATTGCATATTCTATTAATAGAAGGGTTGACTGAGATCGGCGTTGCACTTTAACGACACGTGCTTACGATCCACGCACAGTGCACGCGACAGATATGCACATATATAAATACTTACTTTCACTTACGTGTAGGTCGAGGTACAGTTAAGTATGTTTGTATATACGTATGTCAGCGTGTGTGTGCATGTATGTATGTGTGTGTGTGTGTGTTTGCTTGCATACATACTTATATGAATTTTTGTATATAGTAGAAAATGTATATCAACCGGTGCACTTTCGAGGACGGTATGTTATACCCTATGTATCTCAACGCGCTACGTAAAATGGTTCGGCGCCTTAGCAAGTATGGTATTGGCGCCAATTTTCTTCTTGTCTCGACTTCTTATACTTCGTTATACTTCGACGAACTATATATTCTCATATTTCCTTTTTCTTTGACTTACTATAATGAATTCTCATACTTTAAACATACAACAAACGTATTAAGTCATTCCAAAACATTTTTTACATATTTTTTTTTTTCACAATTAATATTTACTTGGGATAATATTTTTATATTTAATTAATAATTAAATTATTGTTATTATTATTATTATATTTGGTATGATTTTATCAAGCAACTCGATATAAAAAAGAAATAATCCTTAAAAATGATTAACATATAACTAAATACGTTAAAATAAATAAAAGTTGAATTTTAATTAAATTTAATGTCATTTTAAAATATTCGATTACTACAAATTTTTATACGTTTTGTTGATTCTTTCAACAACTCACGTGCCATATTCCACATTCTTTCTCCTATTTCTTTTTGACAAATCTATTTTTTCAAACAACAAGTCAACGAATCTCGTTGACGCTTCTTTTTACATCACTCAAAGTAGATATAAAGGTAGTAGTATAAAAGCTTTTTTAAAAATAGCAATCTACACGAGCATCCTGATTCTTTGAAGAATGTAATCTGATCGGTTCTCGTTCCTGGCAAAGACATCTGTCACCACTGCGACATCCTAGACACTTCTATGGCTTTTAAAAGTGCACAACATATTTTTCTAAACCACGTTGACTATTATGTACAAAATGACTCATTATTTTTGCATTTTAGACTATTATTTAATAACGCGTCTAATGATTAGAAAATTGTATGATTTTTACGGACGAAAATCATTTTCATTTAGATTGTCAATTATCAGAGTTCTTTGACAAATTAAACAATTTTTGTCTTGAGTACAACGTATGGCAAAATATTCAGTTAACTATTATTTAAATAATTACTTTCTTTTTAACTTATTAGAATTTAATATATATATACTTTCTTTATATGTACCCAAAACAAATATATGCTTTTATATAAAATAACAAAATTAATTTTGAACATTTTGTAACCACTTTTCGTACGAGAGAATGATACACCATTGAAATAATGATCATCACATTATTATTTAACAATTTTTAATCAAACGTCAGAATTAAAAAAATTATTTGAAAAGTACGTGTAACGTGCATCAGTATATATATATATATATATATATATATATATATATATATATTCGTTCTTTTTGTTCATTCGAAGAAATGGAAGAAAAGATTTGATTTACTTTTATCTCCAACGTTCTTTTCTTACGTTGCACCTTATTTTATCTGTTTTTTTTTTTTACTCTTGTTCTTTTTCAGAAGGATGAGTTGGTACACCATAGTGTTCTAAACGAATGGGTCGACCACACCTCGTCCGGAGTAGTCCCAGAAAACGAGAGAAGAAAAGAGTTGGGGACAGTCAACTGTTTTATGGTAGCAATATGTTTCTGTCGAGTATTTTCAGTCTCCAAGGATTTGTTCATTTTCATAATATTATCACGTTTTAATCTAACATAAGTGATTCCAAAAAAAAAAAATATCTTACTAAATATTATTTTCGAATTTTTATTTAACAATTGTATAATGTTATATTATATATGTAAAATAAATTACAGAACCTAGATAACCTCTAAACAAAAATATTTAGATTAGTAATAAAAAATAATAAAAATAAATAAAAAAATCGCGATAAAAATTGTGCTATGTGCTCAGTTGGAAAAAATCACGAGAAATAAAATAAATTTCGTTAAGATAAGTTGAGTAGTTTCGGAATTATTAGTGGACAAACATATTGTGACACTGAATTTTTATATATAGAATTTTATTAATTAATTAATTAATATATAGATTTAAATATATAGAATTATATAGAAATTATGTATAAAATTAAATATATAGAATTAAATTATATATTGAATTTTATTAATTAATTAATTATTTTTGTTTCATCGGTTTCACGTTCTTCCGTTTCACGATTTTCAAATCATCCTGATTCTAAAGAAATTTTCACTTCAAAAAGAAACAAAAACTATGCTTTTACGTTTTTATTTTAATTTATTATTTTTCTTGATTGTTTTTTAAAATTAATACTTAAATAAAAAAAAAAAAAAAGAAACAACATTTCTTATTTAAGATCACCGATGGTAGATAAATTTGTGCATAACTTATGTTAGCCCAATTCGCGTCATTTATTCGATAATATGTAACTCTTGAATACAACTACGTAAGGTAACTGTCCATATTTGGAAAAGTTCAAGAGTTTCTTGATCGAACTCACGAACGTGTTCGATAAAGTTCGATACGTTAATGTCTTACCATACTTTCTCACAATCCTCTTTGCTTTTCTCTTGTAATAATATACTTTCGCCATTTACACATACATACGATGTAATTAAATAAAACTTCGTAACATTGTTAACATTTTCTGAATTATTATATATAATAATAATAATTTTAATAATTATAATATTACGCTGTAACTTTTAACAAATAAAAATCCTAAACATTGACTTTGATTTTTTTTTTTAATATTTGACAAATAAATTGTTAAAAAAATTGTTATTTTTAAAAAATACCGATTACAAATTGTTTCAATATGTCATAGGAAAAAATACAAAAACGATTATTTTAATGATCACTTTGTTCAAATATATTTTCTTAAACGTATAAAACGATAAGGAAATATAATAAAACTTGATAAGAGTTAAAAAAAAAAAAGGAGGAACCTTTGCGATCGTTTGATCAACAAAATTCACGAGTCAGCACGTAAAATCGCCTTTGAATAATTTTTTCAAAATAATTCCCTAAAAAAGAAAACACGATAAAAAAAGAATAGCAGAATGTCAGGAGAAGTTAAAATAAAAAGAAAAATCAATCAGATATTTCATTTCGAAATGAAAAAATGTAAAAGAGATTGTACACAATAATCCTTCGATCGAATTTCGCGTGTCAGCACCCAAAATCATCCTTAAAAGTTGTTGAAAGATCGGAACCAAAAAATACAAACAATCTTTTTTCCTTATTCAATGTATATATATATATGTATAAAAATAGGATAAAGAAGTAATAAAAGAAAAGATTTCTTATTTTCGTAAATTTCGCAAACGGGAACCTCGATAAATCAACGTTAACGACTATTTACCTCTTTTTGTTCAATTTTATCTCCTATTTTTTTTTTTATTTTTATTATTATAATTTTTTCCCCCTTTATTTCTTTTACTTGTACTCTTTACATCGAAAAGTAACACCGAAAAATATTTTTCACCATTGGCCACATAAGAGTTTCGGTATGTCATGAAGAATACACATACAAACACATATATTTACAAATATATATGCATGTATACGTATACTGAAGCATGGATACATATATATATATACATGCGGATGGGTACATGCATACCATGAGGGTGGCGCCAGTTAAATCTTATTTTACGACCAACCGAGAAAGGACCAGAATTTCTTTCTTTCCATTCGTCGTAATACCTCCTCCCTAAAAAAAAATTCTTCAACAACTTTTACCGGTTGCTAATTAGCGACGATGATGAGTCGGTTATTATTCAACTGAAAAATTCTTATTGCGATTATTGTTCATGATTGCAATGCGAATTGGAACCCTAATTATGTACTAAACCCACAGTAACAAAATTCGTAATAATTTATCGAATTAATATATTCTCGTCATTTTTATGTATTTTTTTTTTATTTGTTCGACTTTCGAAACGTTCGTTATATTTTATTCAAATAATAAATAATTTTTAATTTTTAAGTATATTACGTGATTTATTCGTTTCTTTGAATTTCTATAGAAAAACACGCGTTAGAAGATTTCATAATTAATAAAATATGTCCCTAATTAAGAAAGTGGTTTAAAGTCATATATCTCTTGTTTCGAGATATTTAAAGAAATTCATTTAAACCCTTTAAGAATTCTATAGGATATATAGTTATTATTAATATAGTTTTTATTTTCCCTATTATAGTTTTAATGTAGTTTAATATAGTTTTAATTTAGTTAAATATAGTTTTAATTTTGTTTGATTTAGTTTTAATCGAGTATAATATAGTTTATATGTAGTTTAATATAGTTTTATAGTAGTTTAATATAGTTTAAATGTAGTTTAATATAGTTTTTATTTTCCCTAATATAGTTTTAAAGTAGTTTAATCTAGCTTTTATTTAATTTAAAATATTCTTATTAGAGCTCAATAGAGTTTTCATTTAGCCAAATATAGTTTTAGAACTATTTTAAACTAAATCAAAACTATATTAAACTAAATAAAACCAATAATAAACTACAATAGGACTATATTAGGCTAAATAATACTATATTAAGCTAAATGAAAACTATATTAAGCTAAATAAAAACAATATTAAACTACAATAAAGCTATATTAGGCTACATAAAAATTATATTTAACTACAATAAAACTAAATTAAACTATTACAAATCTATATTAAACTACATTAAAACTATAAAATTCCACATAAAACTATATTTAACTACTATAAAACTATATTACACTAAATAAAACCAATAATTACCTACTAAAAAAATTATATTAAGCTAAATAAAAACAATATGAAACTATATTAAAACTATATTAAGCTATATAAAAACTATATTAAACTAATAAAAACTAATAATAAACTACATTAAAACTATATAAGGCTAAATAAAAACTATATTAGACTACATTAAAACTATATAAATCTAAATAAAAACTATATTAAACTAAATAAAACCACTAATAAACTAAATTAAAACTATATTAATCTAAACAAAAAATATAATAAACTACATTAAAATTAAATAATCAACAATAAAACTAAGTACATTAAATTTATATTGAACAATATAAAACTATTTGAAACTAATAAAAAATCATATTAAACTAAATAATACCATTATTAAACTACAGTAGGACTATATTAGGCTAAATAAAAACTATATTAAACTAAATGAAAACTATATTAAGCTAAATAAAAACTATATTAAACTACAATAAAGCTATATTAAGCTAAAGAAAAATTATATGTAACTACAATAAAACTAAATTAAACTATTACAAATCTATATTAAACTACATTAAAACTATAATATACAACATAAAATTATATTTAACTACTATAAAACCATATTACACTAAATGAAACTGATAATTACCTACAAAAAAATTATATTAGGCTCAATAAAAACAATATGAAACTATATTAAAACAATATTAAGCTACATTAAAACTATATTGAACCACAAATAACTATATTAAACGACTATAAAAAATTATTAAACTAAATATAGCCAATAATAATCTAAAATAAATCAATTTGAGGTTAAATAAAAACTATAATAAACTAAATTAAAACTATATCAATCTAATTAAAGACTATAATAAACTAAATAAAAACAATATTAAATTAAATAAATCAAATCATATACTACATTAAAACTATATTGAACCCCATAAAACTATATTAAACTACTATAAAACTATATTAAACTAAATAAAACCAATAATAACCTACAATGAAACTATATTTAGCAATAAAAAAACTATATTATACTACATAAAAACTATATTTAGCTAAATAATAACTGTATTAAACTAAATGAAAACTATATGAAATTAAATAAAAGCAATTATAAACTACATTAAAACTATATTGAGCTAAACAAAAACTATATTAAACTAAACAAAACCAATCCTAAACTACATTAAAACGATATTAAGCTTAATACAAACTATATTTAACTACATTAAAACTAAATTGAGCTAAACAAAAACTATATTTAACTATAAAAACACTACATTAAACTAAATAAAAACTATATAAAACTAAACAAAACCAATAATAAACTACATTAAAACTACATTAAGCTAAATAAAACCTATATTGAACTACATTATAACTCTACTAAGCTAAATAAAAACTATATTAAACGAAATTAAAACTATATTAAACTAAATAAAACCAATACTAAACTACATTGAAACTCTACTAAGCTAAATAAAAACTATATTAAACTACATTAAAACTATATAAAGCTAAATAAAAACTATATTAAACTAAATAAAACCAATAATAAACTACATTAAAACAATATTAAGCTAAATAAAAACTATATTAAACTACAATAAAACTATTTTAAACTAAATAAAAACTATATTGAACTACATTGAAACTATATTAAACTACATTAAAAATATATAAAACTAAATACTAACTATATTAAACTCTATTAAAACTATATTATGGTAAATAGAAACTATAATAAACTACATTAAAACGATTCATTTTTTACAATATTGAGAAAATTACATTGAATTTATTTAGTTTAAAATAAGGTGGTGTGAAATAATTGATAAACTCATTTTTTCTTTAATTTTGATTTAAATCACTTTAATAATTATGGGCACATATGAAATTTAATTGTATATCCTTAAGTAAAATAAAAACAATATTCAACTAGCTATAATACATAATATCTAATCGTTTCTATTAGCAAGCTAGTTGGTTAATAATAATATCATTCTACCTAGAGTATCAGGAGTTAGTTACATTATCCTCGAATAACTTTATTATCCTTGTATTCAACCCCTATCTCTCATTAAACGCGAAATAGTCTATAACAAAATATACGACAAACTGTAAACCTGCACAAAAATTTTTTTTTTCTTTCTTGTATTCGTTATACCGATAACGATAACAAGCAAAATAAAAATTAATTATAATAATTAATAATAACAAAAGATCGTAAAACGTAATACGTGAAATAAATTCAATCATTTTATTTCCATCTAAGATCATCTTTCTTTTATTTCATAAATTAATTCACATATAAAATGTTCAACAAGAGTCAACAAGAAGGAACGTTGGCGGACCGGTAAAGTCACCCAACCTACCAACCAACCAGCATCAGCCAGTTACAAAGAAAAAGAAAGAGATAGAGATAAAGTGAATGAGACGATCCTTTAAAGTTTTTCTTTTTTTTTCTTTTCTTTTCTTTTCTCTTCTCTTCTCTTCTATTCCCTTTTGCTTTTTTACTTCCAACGAATGTGAATCTATATATTTACTCTTAGTTATATACTTTGTTCTTCTTTCGCGATCACGTCCCGTTGTGAGTTGACGAGTTAACGACACGAATGTACGACTGCTACCTCCTTCTCCTTCTACCCCATCCCCTCCTCACCACAACCCAACTCTTCTAACTCACCGTTACCCTTAGCTTTGAGAAACAAGTTTGCCCGTAAAACCAGAAGCATTGATTCTAATCTTCCGATCCATCGAAGAAACACCAACCATTACCAACATTGATTTGCATTTTCATGATTAGACGTTGAAAAAAAATATCTCTCAAAAAAAAAGAAAAAAACTTATCCTCATTAATACTCATTAACGTTAGTATTTTTTTTTTTTTTTGAATACATGCAATTGAACGTACTGTAAACATATTTAAACCAATTAGTAGTGAATATTGAAAAAAGTATTAAATCGAATGGTATTAAATAGTATTAACAATTACATATAATATTATTATATTGTAATGAGGAAAATAGTTCTTTTATTTTACGAACAATACATTTTTTCGATAATATCGCGAATTTGATTACAAATGACAATACTCGTTCGAATATTTACCAGACACCCTGTAGATAGATGTTATCGAACGTAAAGCCGCGGGTTACGGAGGATGAACCCTTTTATGGAGCTTTGCAAATGCTTCGAGGATATAGGAAAAAAAAGAACAAAAAAAAAAAAATGATAGAAAGAGAAAAGCCGAAGGAAGGGAAAAAAATAAAAATGACGAAAAAGAAGAGAAAAGAAAAAAAAATAGATAGAAATCTAAAAAGAGGTAGGATGTGATTGCATTTTACTTCGTGATCAAAGAAAGTCTCTTGCACATGCACACAGATATATATTTTCTCTTTCTCTCTCTTACATACACACACATAGTTTTCACTCTCACACACACAGACATACACGTACATACACACTTATCCACATTTATTCTGTCTGTTTCTCTCATTTTCTCTCACTTGGTTTGTCTCTACAGATTTTTTCTTTTTTTTTTCACTTTTCTACCTTTTTGTATAAATATAAATGTGTGTGTACTATATATATATGTTTATATAAAAATTTACATACATATCTAAAGTTCGGTGTTCTCAGACAAAAGGTAAACGCGTTTTCTATTCCGCAAAACGTCTATACGACTTCAAAGAAAGGCACGTGCTACTCTCGAGAGAAGAAGAAGAGGCCTCCTCTTCGAAATTACGTTTCCTTTAACTCTTATCTGTATCTATGTAATATGTGTGTGTGTGTGTGTGTGTATGTGTATATCCTAACATGGTATGACGAAAACTAAAAATGTAATAAATAATCAAATATATTTTGAACACTTTCATAATACTTTTCCTTAAATTTTTCTATCCTCCATCATTCGTCCAATTTTATGAACAAAATTCATTCGATTGTTTTTTACGTTTAATCTACGAACATTAGAAGTATCAAAATTGATCTAATCGTTTGTATAAACTGTTAAAACAAAACAAAAAACTAATAAACTTTAAAGGAATAAGAAATAAATAAAATTCGTGTTACCGCGTTTCTCTTTTTGTTTTTTGAGGTTTCTTTTGTTTCATATTATATCATATAAATTTTTCTTAATTTGAAAAGTTTAACGAACAAAATAATGTATATTTTATCATATCGGTATCTCATTAACGTAATATGAAAAGTATAAGAAAGATTTAAATTTACTTTTAAATTCTATTGCCTATTATCTCAAACTATTTCGTTAATTTGAAAAGTTTTATGGAAAAATATTATATCTTATCTTATCTTATATGTGATCTTACGAAGTAAAACTAAAAGCATAAGGAATAATTAAATTCACTTAACTCGACTTCTGCCACTTGTTTCAAATTATTCCGTTAACCTTCTACCATGCTAAGTGATTTTAAAATTTCATATTCAAATTCACGTATTACGTCTACCATAATACTATCTTTTTTCTTTTTAAATCTAATGTAATCTATTACTAACAAAATTATTTATTAATTCATAAGAATATCTACCGGTCAAAAAGTTAAAAAAAAAAGAAAAAAAAATCAATTTAAAAATGATCTATCTATGTTGTAAAATATTAACAAATTGAATAATGTTTTCCCAAATTCTAGCATATTATTATGTTGTTAATAAAACTTCAATAATTGTTAAACCTGGTTTATGATAAATATTCGATAATTAACTGTTGCAAGAAACATGAATAAAATATTCAACAAAAAAAAAAAAAACATTATTACAGAGGATTTACCAGAATAAGTCAGGTTGCTGTTGTTGTTGTTAAAACAAAGGGTAGTTCTTCTGATGAAAAAAAAAAATTTAAGGAAAAATATTTTAAAGACTTAAATTAAAAAATGAAAGTTTTTCATTCACCCCTTTTCCCAACAAGTATAGTACCAAAGATTTTTCGAATATCCTACATTTTTTCTAGTATCATAGAAAAAAGCAATAAAAAATCACATCCTTTTGAGATGCCTGTCATAAATATTATAAAAATAAAAAAAATAAAAAACAAGTAGATCCATAAAAGTCTGAAACATGAAACAGATATGTTAAATTAAATAAACATTTTGTTGAAAAAYATATTTAAAATCCATGTAAACCTGTGCAAATATACACTGTTATATTTATTATGGACTTTTAAATATATATATTTCATATTTAGTGAAAAAATATGTGTGCCTTCAGAAATGCCATTATACATATATATTCAAAAATGAAACAATTTTACGAACTAAAATAGAAAAAAATCTCAAAGGTTTGTTGTTAAATCCAACGATGATCACCTGTAACAAAAAGAAAACCATATTAATTATAGAACCAAGTGAAATACAATAGCCTGACATATAAATCGTCCAATTCGCAGATGCACTTTTCAAATTGAATTCTCTTTTTACTTTTTATACAAAATTCTATTTAAAGTTGCAATAAAATTGAATTTAAACGCGTGATCTTACATTTACAAAAAATAAAAAAAAAAATAAAAAAAAAAATAAAAAAATTAAAAGTACAAATATTAGGTTACAAAAAAAAAAATCTATTGATTATTATGAAATAATTTTAAACTGCATTATACAGAAAAGAAAAAAATTAAAAATTTAATGAAATACGATAACAGTAAAATATTTTAAAGACAAGACAAGAAAAGAAAAGAGAAATTATTTAAATATTTAATGAAAGTTAATTAAGTTTCAAAATTTAATAGTAAGGAAATTTTTAATGTTGTTGACTCTAACTAACTAAACACATATGCATCTTTTTGACGATATAGACACAAATTTGGTGTCCCAAGGAGATGGAATGGTCCATCATCTCCAATTACAACTAAAAATTAATGACGAGCAAACAAAAAAAATACAATAAAATATAAAATATGACTAGTGAGTCATTCTCTAAAGGCTCGAACTTGCTGTTGAATCTTTGAAAATAACTCAATAGCCTGTAGTTGCCCTCTTGAGCCACAATTAAGTGGGGGCCTCTTCGGCATTAAGCCTCTTCTTTCTTCATTCCTTGAGAACTACATTTGGACATTTTCTACGTGTAAGCAAGATAAGATCTTTCATACTACTTTTGCAAATTAGCTCATATTTTATTACGATTCTAATTCTCAATTATTAAAAAGTTAATTTACTATTTCTGTTCATTTTTCTAATTCGTGGACCTTCAATGAACTTAAAATTCATTGATCATGCACGAGYACATTTAATTRAATGTCCAAGCAGATAATAATTTCCCTCGATGACCTAATAACACTTCGCACCTTTAACGTCGAGTAATAAAATCGAATTGAAATAAATAGTACAATAAATGTATTGCATTTTCTTGCAATACCTTCATTTCATTAATTCGTTAATTATATCAAATATTTCTAGCTGTAAGACAAAATCGCGATAGTGCGTAGTGCTAATCCTGAAATACTTAAAACTAAGTATTAAATGCATCAAAGAATTTGCGAATTTGATTCGACTCTATTTCGTTTGAGATAAAATCGAAGTAGAAATGAATCTTCCAAATGGTTGCAAATATCTTTGAATCATGATACAGAATAAAGATCACAGAATAGTCACAAAATAAATTAACAAATCAAGCATAAAAGATGATCAAATTTTGTAACAATTCTGTATAAACCAGGAGGC
>NW_015149011.1:193508-209628 GCF_001465965.1 Polistes dominula | reverse complement strand
TTTTTTATTTTTTTTTTTATTTTTTTTTTTATTTTTTGTAAATGTAAGATCACGCGTTTAAATTCAATTTTATTGCAACTTTAAATAGAATTTTGTATAAAAAGTAAAAAGAGAATTCAATTTGAAAAGTGCATCTGCGAATTGGACGATTTATATGTCAGGCTATTGTATTTCACTTGGTTCTATAATTAATATGGTTTTCTTTTTGTTACAGGTGATCATCGTTGGATTTAACAACAAACCTTTGAGATTTTTTTCTATTTTAGTTCGTAAAATTGTTTCATTTTTGAATATATATGTATAATGGCATTTCTGAAGGCACACATATTTTTTCACTAAATATGAAATATATATATTTAAAAGTCCATAATAAATATAACAGTGTATATTTGCACAGGTTTACATGGATTTTAAATATATTTTTCAACAAAATGTTTATTTAATTTAACATATCTGTTTCATGTTTCAGACTTTTATGGATCTACTTGTTTTTTATTTTTTTTATTTTTATAATATTTATGACAGGCATCTCAAAAGGATGTGATTTTTTATTGCTTTTTTCTATGATACTAGAAAAAATGTAGGATATTCGAAAAATCTTTGGTACTATACTTGATGGGAATGTTTTTTTCTAATAAACTTTTACATTGATTATGTTTTTTAATAATAAGTTTTCTTTCTTCTATCGTTGTTTCCACACGTTTTTGTCCCATTTTTCAACAATAATTTTCGATTTTAAAAAATGGTGAACTCTACTGATACTGATAACGGTTACAAACATACTGACAAGGCCAATTATAACTTGAAAGTAATCACTTTATGTTTTTACATTATGGTTTATGTGCAAACTTTTTTACAAATAGTTTGAAATAAGAATTACTCTTTTTTTATTCTTTATTTTAAATTCGTTTAATTTGCATTAAAAAATAATTGTTAACAAGTTTAAAAAGATAAATCAAATTAAAATTTCTATCGTTCATTTAAAAAGTATAATTATATATCACATGTTTCCGAGCAAATTACCAATCGCGTATATCTTTTTCATTACATTTTATCTCTACCTTTGTCTATCTTTTATCCCATAAAAAAAAAACCATACAAATAAATATAACATGAAAAGGGTGGAAGAATAAGTTGGTGCATTGTCGTCGTGCAAGAAACCATAAGACCTCGACGTCATAGTTGTTTCACGATGTAGTAATAATAGTAATAGTAGTTGTAACACCGGTAGAAAAGATGTTAGAAAATAATAGAAACCGAGAACACACCATAGTTTTTTAAAGAGAGAAGAAAGAGAGAAAGAAGATGGATAGAAGAACAAGAAAAAAAATAAGAAGAAGAGAAAAAGGAAAAAAAAGAATAAGAAAGAGATATAGAAAGAAGACGATGCTAATCCCCTTTTGTATGGAAAACCGAGTGGTCTGTCGAGCACACTGCCGAGGTAGACTTTCGAATAACGTATTCAACTGGTGCAATATACCGTGCAAATATAGTACATCCCGTCTAGACGACACGGTTGCTTTGCCCGAACGAAAAGTTACCTCGTTATTTCGTGAATTTCACTGTTAAGGACCTAGATAGTAATAGAGAGATAGACCAAATGAATGAGAAGGAAATCAACGATGAAATGATATCTCTAATGTAAGTATACCACAGGATTGGATTTCCATGCCTCATACTTTACCTGTCTCACTATCTTTTTCTATCTATTAGAATGAACCAAAAGTTCTTGGCATCTTTTTTCCTTTTATTAATATTGTAAATTTTACAAAAAAAAAAAAAGAAACAATCTATTATGTAGTTTCCAACACAGTTTGTAACATGATAAACGAACGGGTTTTTGATTCACCCTAATTATCGTTTCTTTCATATTTTGTTTTTTTTTTATTTTTATGTTCTTTTATTTTTGAAATGGTAATGAAGCTCTCACCCTCCTCCTATGGGTTAGCGCAACTTTCATATTACGTATTAATACTGACATCGATATTTTATTAAATAATAATTTTTTTCATATTTTGTTCTTTATCGTATCACTTTTTGAGCCAATAATTTAAACGTTGGCTAATTAATTGATTCACGGATATAAAATATTTTATAAATTCGTAGATATTTTATTACAGATATCGATTTTGTATATTTAAAAATTTGTTGAATAGTATTAAAAAAAAAAAAAAAGAGAAAATAAAAACAAATATTAACTCGATAACTAAACATGTAAATTGTTTCATTTTAATGAAATTTAAACAGCTTGTCTCTTCTATATACCGAAGCCTCTTCGATGTCCAATAACTAGCTCGTTAAACGTACTAGGTATCTAGGTAGATGCATAGTAATAATAATAACAAGCTGAAGTTTGGTGTACATAATATCCTCGAACTAGTGCAAACTGCTGTCGAACGACGTTATCTCGACGAGTTTAACGGCGTCGAGGTAATACAATGGTGTTCACTACTTGTCTCTGAAGACTCGTCTATGCTTCAACGTTACCACTTGCTGTTCGTTCTATGGTGTGTGTCACTGGTACATCACGATTTCGATTTCCTACATTCTATATATACATATATACGTTTTCATAAACAGGTGGTTTAAGTTTGGTTTTTATTTTTATTTTTTTTATTTTATATCATAATTTTTTTTTGAACACCTGGTATGTGTACACCATTACAATGTATCATCTGTGCATCTATGAGCATGTATATATCTTATCCTTTCAATTTGATTTAAACTAAACAGATAAATTATGTTTAAGTTTTCTACTTCAGTTAGTTTCAAAGATTACCTATTAAGATAACTTGTATCTATTTAATAGATAGTTTCAAAAGAAATGGATGATTTAAAGTATAAAAAGACTAACTTAACGTGGATTTGTGCGTGTGATCGTAGAGATAAGATAAATAAATCTAGTTTTCTTGTGTATAATATATCATCGATGTAATTTGAGTTTAATGAACCACTTTGATGTGTTCAGGAGACTGGAAAAGTATCAATGTTTAACAGGAGAAAGGGATGGAGAGTGTATGAAAGGCTGAAAGCAATGCAGCTGGTGCCTAAGAGAAAACAATGACAAGTTGAAGCTCTGGCTGCTGTGTGTCAGAGAATAGATAACACGCTTCATCTGCCATGCATTCTGATGTTTCATTAAAAGGTGGCTACACTCGTGGGGAGGACTACATAAAAAACCAGACCTATTTGTCATTCCCCAAAACAAAACGTTTTCATTTAAATTGAGATAAAATGTAAGTTAGTTAGAATCGATCTATCTTACAATTAAATAAACATGCTGAGTTAATAAAATACGTTTCGTCGTTCGCATTGTACATGGTTTTTTACAAAAAGAAAAAAACACAGATAAGTATAATGATAATTAAAAGACATGCAAAATATGAACCATTTAAAAATAGAAAAATTCAAGTTCACATTCCATGTAATTTGCATAATTGAAAAAACAAACTATGATCTCAAAAAGAGGAGTGGGAAGTACTGAGGTAGAAAGGGGGTGGGGGAATAAAAATGCTCTTGAGACGTAACGACGAACCAATTAGCGAATGTAAAGTAATTACGAGACGTGTAATGTTGCTGGTTAACGATAACGTGTACGTGATTTTTGCGAAGAAAAAACTCGTTAATTATATCGTCTAGGTAACATGCATATACTTACATGTGTAAGTACTTACAAGTCTTGTTCAAATATTTCGTTGTAACATTTTCGTCCTGTTCTCTTCATTTGGAGATAAAAAAAAGAATAATATAAATTTGAACTTTATACAGAGGCCAAATGGTTGGACTACATTTTTTTACAAATATGTTAACAAAAATCTGCATAATAATATTTAGAGATGGTACAATATATTTTTCAATATTATACTTATTTAACAAAAAGAAAAAAAGCAGTAGTTTAAAAACAATGTACTTGCGTACTTAATGTAATCAATATTCCCAACTATTTTATTAGTAAAGTTTGAATAACTTTGGCCTCATATTATGCTTTATCACATTATTCAATATCTATTTATATTTATAATATAAGTGTTGTTTTTTGTTGAAAAAATACGTTCATTTATTCTCTATTAATAAAATTATCGTTCTTACAAGTTCAATAACATAAACATATAAATAAATTTTTAACCGAAGAAGGCGTCATCACTGGAACCCTCGGTAGCACAATTTTGTAGTAACGATGCTGGATTCGACATATCGCTGACAACATCTCCGTTATTTCCATTATTACCGGTACTCTCGTTACCATTATCGTTCTGAGATTTTAATGGTTTAACATCTTGCGAATTATCGTAGCTACGAATTTGATGATTTTGCGAATTGATCTCGTTGTAAACAATTTCTTGGATTTTTAACCTGACAAACATTTGTCTATCAAGGGGAAGACTTTTCAATGGATTTTTAACGCTCATTAAAAAGTGATAAGTGTCATCTTCCTCCTCCTGATTGAGAATCAATCTTTTTTGCAATACTTCGTACCTTTTCCTATCCATTTCGGAATAGTCATTGTCCATAGCTTCCATAAGAATTCTTTTCCTTCCTATTTTATTCATTTTAGGTGGTGGCATCACGTGATGCAGACCATCGTCATTTGATAACAAAGATTGACAAGAGTCACCATCGAGATCGTCAAATTGGGTTTCCTCGTGACCCTCAAGTATGTCTATTTGTGGCTCGATCTGTGTACCATCGGGGGATGAACGTAATGCCGTACAATTTTGATTTAGGGCACATCCAATAACCCGAGAATTCATTTGTTCCCTCAAGAAGAATAGGCTCCTAAACCATACCCACTTGGAATCGTGCTCGTTACCACCACTTAAACTCCCATCACATTTTCCACGATAAGTCTTCTTCAACTCGTTCCTAAAGTTATCTCTTAGATGCTTCCATTTCGATTTCGCGACGTCGGCTAAAACAAAATTTGACTATGTAGTTTGGAACTCTGTTTTATTTTATTTTATTTTTTTTTTTTTTTCATTATGAACGCAAGTATTGTTCAATCCATTTGCATTATTACACAATATTTTAAACTCAATTTTGATAATTGTTTTTTAACAAAACATTTGGAGTACATAGTTAAGGGATTATTTGCGCATTTGTTATTTTGTTTATTTTCATCTTTTAAAAAAAGAATGGTGAGGGCTATTAATGATAAAAATAATAATTATGATTATAATAATTGATGCTGACAATACTGAATTCAATTGAGAAAGTTAAAATTATTGACTTTAAATGCACTGAACTTTTACTTTTGTCAGCATAAGATACAAATTATTGAAAAATGATCAATGATAAAGACGTTGTTGTTTCATTACTTTGTTTATTTTTTTTTTCTGATGCAAATGGATTAAAAAATACGAGCATGGTTCCTTATCGAATTGGCCTTTTAAAAGATTACAACTAGTAGGTCGCTCGTTTCGTCATTTTATCAAGCAGTTCGTCTCACTTGAAACTGATCTTTGCTATTTACTATACACATATATACTTACTTATTTACTTTAAACGATTAAGATAAAGTTCAATCGTAAATTCGAATGCGATTATTATTTATTTGTAAGACGTACAAGAGAGAGCAAACTTCTCGTAAATCATTTCTATTCTTAAACCAACTGAAGTATACGCATATATCTTTGTAAATTATTTTCAGAAAATATAAATGAATTTATATATGAGCGTTCATTTGTCAAGTTCAAGATTAATTATATAATTTGATAATGCAATTAAAAATTTCTAAACATGAAGAAAATATTTTTACTCATACATATGCATATATCAATTTCATTGAACTTACTTAGAAAGAAAAAAATGAATATGCTACTGAATATTAAAGAAAAATTGCCAAAATAACCTTCGACAAAGAATGTAATTTTTAAAAGTTGAAAAAAAATATTTAATAAAAGATATCGCGCGTAAAAAATCGAGTCGATTCATTAATGAATCTCAGTGCCATCTACCAACGCGAATCTCAAAGTATCTAGCGCATGAATTCAACGGTGAACAACATCTCTGCGTCGATACGAACGATACCACCCCCGCATACTTTTATCTACAATGAATCGAAACGATCGAGAATGGGTAAGAAAGAGAGAAATAGATAGATAGATAGATGGATAGAGAGAGAGAGAGAGAGAGAGAGATAAAAGATAGCCTAGACATTTGAATTGCCCGCTCGTCGTCAAAAAAGTAAAAGTAGATGAACCGTTGAATTCGTTCTCTGGAGTTGTACGTATACGAGCGTCCTCTACGTAGTTAAATCTCAACCCTTATCCTTTCCTTTACCTAAATCCTCATATACACACACATACACAGCCAGAAACACACTTACATATACTCAGAGAGTGCATACAAACGTAGCACATACCATTCATCTTTCTCACTTTTGAACTCTTGCATCAAAGCATGTGATATATATATATATTTCTCTCTCTCTCTCTATCTCTCTCTCTCTATCTCTCTCTCTCTCTTTCTCTTTTTCTCATTCTCTTTCGTAGTACTCACTGGAAACTTCACAGGCTCTCGCGATCTCCCGCCACATCTTCAGTATGACGTCGCGATTATGATAGTTAACGTTCTTTTGATCCCAGATAGCCGGTCTAGCGTGCACCTCATTGATCAGCCTCTGGAGATCCATTGTCATCGCGTTCCTGCGACCGCTCGTATTGTTACATCTCCTGGCCGATCGTTTGGCCGTTCTTCGATTGAGAAACGTGATGTCGGCGAGTGAAGGTACGGAAGAGGAAGAAGATGCGGCCGCAGAAGCAGCAGCAGTAGAAGCAGTAGCAGCAGCAGTTGAAGAAGCTGCTGCACGAGTGTTGCTGTTATTTCCACCGTTACGCAGTGTCGTTGTCGTAGTAGTGATATTAGTAGTAGTAGTAGGGGATGAGCTGTTTCCTGTATTTCGATGATTCCTCTCGTTCGATCTTTCCCCGCCCACCAATTCCTCGTCTTCTTCTTCTTCCTCGTGATGGCGATTGTTATTGTTGTATTCTTCTTCAACTTCGCCACGGGTTCCACTACCACCACCACCGCCAGTAGCCGTATTATCGTTGTAATCCTCGATTCGTTGCTGCTGACGGTGGTGGTTACTGCTGTAATTACTGTTGTTGTTGTTGTTGTTGTTGTTGTTGTGATTGTGTCGATGGCGGGATGTTCCTTCGTCGTTTCTTCTACCAATCGAAGAAGATCCAGCAGTGGTTGCACTTGTACCACCACCACCACTACCACCGGTGTTTGCGTTATTTCCACTAGGTGATGATAAAAGATTATCCTCGATAAGGATAGACGAATTAGTATGAGTACGGGATGTTGAGGAAGATGAGGATTCGAGGACGGTTTGAAGACCGTCGACTTCGTCAATGTCGTTGTTTTCGTTATTATCGTTGTCGTTGGTGTTGTTGGTTCGTTGTTGACGCCTCCTCCTCTTCCTTTTACGTTTGCTTGATGTTCGGCAGGTGGTAGTGGCAGTAGTGGTAGCGGTGGTGGTGGTTGTAGTAGTGTTAGTAGTATTTCCTGCTGTTCCTCCTGTTCCTGCTGCTGCTGCCGCAGAAGATGAAGATAAACTAGCCGACGAAGAAGAGTTGAGATAACCAAGACGAGCAGAGGAACGTAAACGAGAGCCGGATTCCAGGGCTTGAGCCTTGTCCTCCTCGGTGCGTGCACCATGCGTGACGACGTCCATACACGGCCGGCTAGGAGAGCGTGCGCGCGAATCAGCCGTGATCAGCCGCGATCAGACGCGCACACAAGCTCTATGACGAGAAAGAAATCACACTTCTGCTTCTTCTACTAATTCCAATTCTTATCTCTGTTTGCGTGCCTGCTTGCCTGCCTTCCTCCTTCTTGTCTCGTTTTTCTCTCTTTCTTTCTATCTATCTGTCTTTCGATTACGTCCTCCTCTTATGATCTTGGATACACTTGCTGTGGTCAATGATTGCGCTCCTTTACACTTTTGTTCGTTCGTTCGTTTACTTACTTGCTTGCTTGCCCGTTCGTTTGCTTGCTTACTTGCCCGTTCGTTTGCTTGCTTACTTATTTGCTTACTTGCTTGCTTGCTCGCTCACTCGCTCGCTCGGCTGGACGCGCGCAAGAGGATAGGACGCGCGCGCCTGCTCATGCAGCCTGACACCGGTATATAACCTTCGGCTCAGCTCGGCCCAGCTCGGCACGGCTCGACTTGGCCTTTACGCTACTCTCGGCGCGGCTCGGTTCGGCCCGGCTCGATTCGGTCTCTCTCTCTCTTCTCTCTATACGCTCGAGACTCTCTCCTTACTACTGTCCAACTCTTTCCTCTTCTTAACCCCCTCACCTCGTCTCACCACTTATTACTCCTCTTCCTCTCTCTCTCTCTCTTCCTCTCTTTGAACGATCCTCTTTGTTGTTGTCGTCGTAGTCGTTGTGTCGTTTTTAGATGGTGGCTACTATCGTTGTTGGTTGTGTGTTGGTATTGTTACTTTACTATTGGACAGTGATGAATCTACCCTCTCTCAATGAATACACCTCAACCAACAAACACCAAGGACGCGTCCTCGTCCTTCTCGCTGAACCACTACACTGACTGATCGTTTCCCGAGAAAAGACCCTCTCCTTTTCCTTCCTTCCTTCTAACCAACCAACCAACCTTCTCCCGCACCCTTTTCGTAGTTTCTTTTCTCAGAGCTCCTCATTATTACGATCCTTCTTTCTTTTCCTCCTTCCGTCGACCCTTCCAATTCCACCTTTTCCTCCTCCTCCTCCACCTCCAACTCCTCTTCATGCTACTCCTCCTCTTTTCTTCGTTGCCACCCCCTCTTCCTCTTCCTCCTCCTCCACCTCACCGATATATTATGTTTCTCTACGACAACGAATCATGCTAGCTAGCCTCTCGATTCCGCTTCGAAACGAACATCGCGCCTTCTTCGGCTCGAATCGGCTTCGCTCGGCTTAGTCATTCCTCCAACATCGAACCAACTTGCCTCCTCGAGAGTCCTCTTCCTCCTCCTCCTTTTCCTCCTCCTCCTCCTCCTCCTCCTCCTTTGACCGCAACGATATACATCCAAATTGAAAGTCCTTTTAAATATCATCCTACCTAACTATCGAATCATCATCATTATTTGATTACACGTTTTATCTCCTTTTTTTCGATAGGTCGATTTTTTTTGTTCCCCCTTAGGATTCTCCCCCTTACGTGAAAGAAAGCTATGGTAAATCCCTACCCTCCTATATCCTTTTTCTTTCCCTTTTTTTTCTTTTCTTTCTTTCTTTTCATTTTTCTTCTCCGCTATACAAAAGTAGTCCCGTAAAACGTGGTAGCTCTCTCCCCAGAAACACACGTCGGTACTCGCTCGGCACGGCTCGGCTCGATTCGGTCTTTCGATACGCTTCAACGTTCTTTAGCATTCTCTACAGCAAACTTCTAATCCTCAACCCTAGGTAACCCGCTCGATACCTTTCCTGTTCTGTTCTGTCCTATTCTGTTTTGTCCTTTAAATGAATGAGAAACCTATGGATACTTATATACCTTGCATATACATCTCTATGTATATACATTCTGACTTAGAAGACATAAGTTTCAAAAAGAGAAAAATGTCTTATCTTTAGTTCGAGATAAATGTACTCCTTTGTCAACAAAGTTTACACACCTATTTTTCTTCCCTCTGGATAAACTTTTTTTTGTAGAATAACTTGAATGAACGCTATAGAGAAAAAAGACTCGGTCCCATAAGAGATGATTTATCTCGATGCACCCTATACATTTGTTCAGTTTTTTATTGATTTCTTTTGCTTCTCTAAACATACACCAAAGTGGGATACTCGATAATGTTAAATAAAAGTATCTATGAAATAGTAGCAAAAAGAAAGAAAAAAAAATAATTTATTTATATATTTGTTTTTTATTAATTTGTGGTGTATCTATAATAGATAAGTTAAACGAAGATAAATGTTAAATGTATCTTTGAAACACGTTTATGCTGGTTGTTGTTTGCATACGCATCTTTCCCCATATATACGTATCTATGTACCACCATAATAATCAAACCTAACTTCTAGTAATCTCCTGACGCTCGTCTCATATCAAAATTCGTGCATAGTTGGCAAATACAAAGAGAAATGAAAATCCCTCACGTTTCCCTTCGCTCGTTCTCTTTTGAAAGGTTCGCAACTAATAACGTCCTCCTGTGCTCCGAGATTTTTCCTCGATTCAAAAGCCGTACAGTAAACGGAAACGAAAGATAAAAGAAAAGGAGGAAAAAGAAAATATAAGAAAAGAAGCAAAAAAAATAACAAAAATAATACGATGCAACACGGGACGAATAGGCTGCTATCTAACTTAAAAAAAAAAAAAGAAAAAAAACTAGACGAGAGAACTTTTATCGAGGTATCATCGTTTACTATGCATATGTAGTTTTTCTATTTCACCTTTCATAAAGATAACGTGCACGTGTATGCTTATGTGTATGCGTGTGTGGATTTGCTTTTATGTTTCATCCGAATGGAAATAAGTGTAATACGTGTTTTAAATATTTATGTAATTTTATACCAACTCAATATTATTCCAGTCTATTACAATATTGGATTAAAGTTAAAAAAGAAATTAACAAAAAATTATACAACTAGATGAATATAAAATAATTTAACGAATTAATATTTTGAATAACTTAGTCACGTAACAGGAGAAATAAAAAGATATAAATAAAGCAAGAACAAAATGTAGAACTTGAAAGGAACATTTATCAATGTCCCTTAATAACCATGATCGTCCCTGCACTTTAGTAAGAACATCCAGTGAATAGTTAATATCCTTCCAAATGCATGCTATGCGTTACAGAGTCCTTAGGTATGCAGGTATATCAGGATCGATAATATACTCTGACAATGGGGTTTCTATTGTGCACGAAGAGACAGACATACATGCGATGCTTGTTTACCCTTGTCTGCTTGCGTATTAGCCACGATCGATTACGCGAAACGTAATCATACCAAGCAAAAAATACGAGGATTTATGGACAAACCATAAAAAATTTCTAATACTTTTTTCCAATTATATTTTTATTTTTATTTATTGATATTTGAATTATTTCAGTAATTGAATGATATCTCATCATGAATCATGTATGTATGTATGTATATACATGTATAAAAAACGTGTAATTTTGGTTATTTAATTCGAATTAATTTAATGATTTGTTTTAAGTAAAAATTAGTAAATGTGATTTTGTATTGGAATATATTCTATCTAAATAATGATGTTGATATATTTGATTATGTATGTCTAAACCACACTCGGGTTTGTACGTACACAAACTACAGCAGCTCGTTGGAATCAGTTGTATATCGATTTTTCCTTTCACCCAACCAGGGTTAGCTCACGTTTCCTCGAGTACTTAATTACGATGTAATTAATAGAACTTCGTGTCAAACGAATATAAACATGTATMTATATATRTATATATATATATATATATATATATATATATATATATATATATCAAAGTACTTACGAATTAATAAAACACGCACGAATCGTTCCAAGGTTTATGTCAATCGATCACAACCACTTTATCTGTATTTAAAACATTCATTTTTAAAGTCCTATTTACGAATAAATAAACGTATCTTTCTCAATAAAAATCGAATGAATAAAAATTCCTGTGGCGTGTTAATTCAAAAAGTATGTCTATCGGAATATATTCACTGGTTTATAAACAAATAAATCCTTCGTTTTGCAAACCCCCAAGTTCTACCTCGAATCTACATACCCTTTTCAGTTTCATGCTTCAACAGTTTCAATACATTTATTTTATTTCCCAATCCTCCCTCCCCCACTATCCTCAAACGTGAAAATATTTACACTCGAAAATGGCTATTTGATTTGATTAAGAACTTTTACAAATCCGGTTTGGGTATTTTGTTTTTTTCTTTTCTTGTTTTAGTTTTAAATCTAGAACAGTTGAAAGAATTTAATCGTTTTAAAATTTGGATTTAATCTTTTCGTGAATGTTAAAAATTTGAAAATACAAATAAAAAAAGAAAAAATGGTCCACCTTCACGGCCAAGTTACTTTAATTATGTAGAATATTCGTAGATTCTATCGATCAGTATACTTCCTATAAACAAGATTACCGTTCGTTTTGGGAAAATTCCTCGAGCACCGGACGTTCATGGATTTTCATGGAGCTATCTCTATGCAGATTGTCCAATCATCGTTGCACTAGACTGCTTTCGACATATATATATATATTTAGTTACTATATACGTATCTATTATATACATATATATGTACTAGATTCTGCATTCTGCATCACTGAACGTTAAGGGTAATTTCAAGATATACCACCATTACACGTTCATTCTTACATCGATTTTCTAAGTAAGCTTGTAAACTTATATATGTTAAAATATTAGTTTATTAATATATTAGTAGATTTTTCTATCAATTGACGATTGATGACTATAAGAAATCAATTTGAAAAAATTGCTTCAGGTAAGAATTTATCAAAGAAAAATGTATCGTGAGCCCATATTGAATCGGGTCAGGGTTTGAAAGCACAATTACTACAAATTTATTCAAAACCGGTTTAACAAATCTACACGTATATAATATTTCATACGTTATTTACATATGCTAAAATAAATTGTATAAAATTTTGTTAAATATGAAATATTGTATTGTGTGCAGATATCTTGAAGATATTATTTATGACAAACATGTAGATCATTTTCGAAGTTAGATAGAAAATCATATTGACTTTGATAGTGAACTTAGATGACAATTTTATAAATTCAACACGCGATAGGTTTCCTATATTACATCGGGGGCGTAACTTTAAATTCGTACCAGTTAACACCTACTGGGATATATATGAACGTAATGTGACGAGAAATGATAATATGACTTATGCATATCTATATGGTATATTAGAATGAATATATTAGTTTATTCTTCTAATAATATTTCGAGAACGAGTTGGATGTTATGAATATTTTATCGCTAAATCTTTACGTGATTTGATTTTATTATACAATAAATTATGTAATATACTATTTGCATTTCTTTTCGAGTGGTTTCTTAGAATGCAAAAAAAAAGAAAAGAAAATTGTTAAAAGAAAGACTTGTATTTATTCAATTAACATTTCTTCTAATAAATAGTAAATGTGGATCATTACATTTTGATGCAAATGATACATACAATTTTTATTTTTGCATGCACGTGCTGTTTCAGAATTAAAAACAAAATGAAATTAATCGTATAATTAAAATTGGATCGTTGGTTAAAAATGTTGAAATATATTACAAAAAACAGTTCGTTAAGTTAATTACCATAGTTAGATATCGATCATACTCTGTTAAATTTACATTTTATTTCTATTTTCAGTGATACCACAGAAAGTTCGCGTGACTATAATTAAAATAACAATATTTTACCTTTATTAACATTTGTTCATTTTATCTTGTTTTATTTCTTATTTTTTTACGTTCTTTTTTATAGCGCATCGATAAAGTTATTAACTTTACTTTTCGACTTTCCCAGTTTTTGATTCAATGATTTAATAAGAGGAGAAAAAAGTTCTAGACCACTATTTTCAATTAACTTAATAATACTATTTTCGAAAAAACGTGAAAGCGCTCTAGCCAAAATATTCAGTATAGGATCGGATTTATTACCTTGAATTTTCAAATTGAACGAGCTGAAAAATAAAATGAATTAATAGTAAAAAATTTGAAAGAAATAAAAAATCAATGATATTTTCACACACTTATATGCATTTTAATTTCAATTAGACGTTAACGTTTCAATGTTATTAAATAAAAAAGAAAACATTCGAGAATGTCAGATGTAATGCAAGATCGTTGACATCGAATTTAAAAAAAAAACACTCAAGCATCTTATGTAATAACTTATCAAATAGATTTATAATCGACTAAGATTAAATTCCACTTTATTGTATTTTATTATTATTATTTTTTTTTTACACTAATACGCTCATTTTCATTTTGGAATAATATGATTTCATCTATCGTTCAAATTCAAACAAAAACTCTATTTTATCTTTGACTCGATCAAACAGTTCGATTATGAATTTGTTCATGGACAAATAGAAATATAAAAATACAAAAAAAATAATATTTATCTTATCTTCGATCATTCGTTTAAATATTATTTATCAATAATTGATTGCTACTTTAGTAATCGATTTTTTGCATTGTCTCTCGAGATTCTCTTTAAGCCTTGACATAAATCATTAGCAATGAAGAGAATTAAATGGAAAAGTAAAAAGAAGAAAAACAAAAGTATTAATAAAATAATAATAATAATTACCTTATACTGAGGATTTTTAATTCTTGAAGTGTTATATGGTAATTTTCAAGATTCATCTGTAATTTAATATTAAATTCGGCATCATCGATACGACCGTAAAATTCTCCTCGTCTTTTAATAAACATATGAGTTAAATAGAAATCGTAATTCATCTGTAAAAAAAAAAAAAAAATAATCGTTGAGTTTGTTATTTGGATGATATTAATTTAGAAAGAAAGAAAACAAATAAATAAACAAATTTTCTTACACTCAACAATTGCCATCTTAAAGGTAGATTAAAAAATAGATTCTTGTTTTTATATTGCATTGTTACATTTTTTGATCGTCTTATGTCCGTCATGTAATGTAAATATCCATTTTTAAGAGTGACCTTTGCTTTCAGTGCACCCGGCTAAAATAATGGTTTAACGAATAGTATATATATGTATAGATATTTATCGTTTTTTTTATTTTTTTATCTTTATCTAATTTTTTATTTAATTTTTTTTTTTATAATTACGTACGAATTCTATAATTTCTTCATTAAGATTTGGAAGAATAGTTGGTTCCAAGCCTTTAGAAACTAAAATGTCACGAATTTTCGGCAAGATTTGATCGAAAATTTTGTTTATGTTCACCAACGATACATCGTATTTCGAATCTTGACTGAATAAAATAAAATAAGATTAATAAAAAAAAAAATCACAGATTTATCTATAAATATTTATTAGATGGTTTTATTTATTCTTTTTTAATTTAAATTTGTGACTAAAACTAAACAATTTGGAAGGAAAGAAAAATTATTTAAAACAAAAATGAAACAATAAATGAATAATAAAATCAAATGCTATTATTTTTTTTTTTTTTTTAATAAATATCTCACCTAAAATTTTCCAAATTATATTGATCCAACTCGGACGTAATCCAAGAATCCTCTAAATTTCCAGAACAGAATGTAACAAAGAGTATTACAAAACAAAATGAACATTTTTGTAGAATCATTTTGACAGACTGAATTAAATATAAGAATCGATCTGACAATGTGAATTCTATCAATGATCGTACCAGTTTTATTGATTATGTTAAGTATTATCGTTTTCAGCTTATCAGAATTCTTGACTTAACAATTGATAACAACTTTGTTTTTCTATTATATTCATTTTATTTTTTTTATTCAAATCGTTCTATTATTATTATTACTTTGAATACTGAACTAATCAATAAATTTCATACATTGTTACATGCAATAATAAACTAATCAAACACCGTCTTAAAAACTATTTTATGATTTATAATTCTTCAATGATCCACACTTATATTTTTGTTAAACAATAAAATCTTTGAAGTTGATAAATAAATACAAAAATAAATCAAATGTTTATTCTAATATTAAATAATTATATAAAAAAAAAAAAACAGATGTGTGCAGATCACATACGATAGAAGTGAAACCTTCAAAGGAAACCAAGCTTGGAGACGTGAATATATCGAAACAATTGAATTGTAATACAGCGCCATCTATTGAAAGAACCTTACAGAACTTAGATAATTTCTAAATAAAAATCTTTAAATTAGTAATAAAAAATAATAATAAAAAAAAAATCGCGATAAAAATTGTGCTATGTGCTAAGTTGGAAAAAATCACGTGAAATAAAATAAATTTCGTTAAAATAAGTTGAGTAGTTTCGGAATTATTAGTGGACAAACATATTGTTACATTGAATTTTTATATATAGAATTTATTAATTAATTAATTAATATATAGAATTAAATAATATAGAATTAAATATACAGAGAATTATATAGAAATTATATATATATATATATGTATATGTGAGTTCGCT
>NW_015149011.1:174750-185038 GCF_001465965.1 Polistes dominula | reverse complement strand
TTTTTTTTTTTTTTTAACTTTTATTATTTTCTTTCTTCGTTTACTTCTTTTAGTTTCACCTAAGTAAGAATGTAATGTGTGTGTGTGTATGTGTGGTGTGTTCGTTCGTTCGTTTGATCGTTCATTCATTTAATTTTTTTTTTCACTCTCGTTCCTTGTTCATTTTATTTTATTTTATTTTTTTTTATTATTTATTATTTAAATCTTTATCCTATTCCTTTTACAAGAACTCTTTTCATCGTCCATTTATTTTCTTGTTCACTATTCTCTCCTTATAACGTTCGTCACTGTATTTATCTTTTTTTTTTTCTTCGCATATGCGTACTCTAATGATAATATAACATTGTCATATCATTTGTTCTAATACTTGATCGCATAATTTCTTTTTTATTTTACTCGTTTTTAATTCGATAACATTTTCATATATATTTGTCCCTTTTTTATATTTTTTTTTAGTTTTATTTCTCCTTTTCTTTTAATCATATTTTCAAATATGTCATTTTCGTTCTCATTGATCGTTCGTGGCATCATTATCATAACTTATTAAATTCTGTGACAATAATAACGTTATTCTTTAAGTTTAATGCACCTCATCATCATAATCATCATTATCATCATTTCATCATCATCATCATCATCATCATCATCATCATCATCATCATCATCATCATCATCATCATCATCATCATCATCATCATCATCATCATCAGAACATAGAGAAATTTATTTATTATAGTAATTATACTTCTTCTCATTTCTGTGCAAAGTCATCGACTTATTAAATTCACAACACATTATTTTCTGGGTATTTTATCAATCCTCCTCCTCCTCTTCCTCCTTCTTTTCCGGTTCAGGTAATACAACGTTTCCTAGAACGAAGAATTCGAATCTAATATTAAAACTACGCGATACGAATTTGATTTCAATTGATAACTACATACTCGGGATTTAAAAGATTTCAAAACCGAAAATTATTTATTTATATACTTAATAATGAATACTGTGAACGCGCTTTTAATTTCTTCTTTTTTTTTTTTTAAACTTCCATCTCTCTTTCAATTCTTTTCTATCATTTTCATAGATCATTTTCATTTAAATATATATATAATGATTTTTGCATTTTTCTTATTACTTTATCATAGCTCTTGCATTTTCAATATGAATTAATATTCAGGACGTGCCAATTTAAAGTGTACTGTTTTGTCCTCTCCGATATATATATATATATCGTACTTTATCAATAAATAAATTTGTTATTTATTGATAAAGAAATAGATTATATGTAATACAAATATATATATACGTACATAAGTATGTATATACAAATGTATGTATGCATATCGATCGAAACGTTTGCATTTGATGTCTATTTCTTTATCATTTATTTATTTTGTTGTTGTTGAAAACATCGTATATCCAATTATTGGTTCCCCCTCTTTTATATGGGCGTGCTAATCGAACATATACTGGCTCTTACTTTCATTTGAATTACAGAATAATTAAGAAAATAAATATATCTTTCATCATCGATGGGATTCCGTTTCATCTTTCGCGAGCGTCGTCCATTTGATAATACTTTTTTACTTTGATTCTTCTTATTTATTTTTTTTAAATGAATTTCACGCGTTCGCATCTCACTTTAGGCCCTTTCTTCTGACCCTCCTCCCACCTCTAATCATTTTTAATCACCTCTATCGCCATTATTTGTTCGTTCAATTATTCTTTCTCTTCTTCTTCTTCTTCTTCTTCTTGATTTTTTTTTCTTTCATTAACTTATGTTCGTTATAATTAATAAATGATTTTTCTTGATTATCTGATGACAGTACGGATAGAAACAGACCCAGTTTTTAGCACGCCCCGTATAATTTACGATGTCTGTGTGTGTGTGTCTTTTTTTATATTTTATTTATTTTTTTTTGTTTTTGTATTTTTTTTCATTTTTCTTTTAAACGTGAGTGAATAATTTGATTAAACTTTTAAAACTTGGGTGTATTTTTTTCTGCGTGGGTATGCGTCATCTCATTCTCTCTCTCTCTCTTACACACACATTCTCTCTCTCACTTTCACTCTCTTTCGTACGTTCGTTCGTTCGTTCTCTCTCTCTCGTACTTTTCTCTTTCGTACTATCTCGTTCTTGCTATTATTTTTGCTCGCGCGCTCTGCGTGTGTGAAGTTCTTCCCCCCCTTGTCCTCTCTAATAGTAAGTTTCTTGTTCTAGCCAGCCACCAGGATTTCGGCGTAGATAAAATCGTCTCGTCTCGTCATAGATGAAGATGGCGAACATGAACGGCAGGGCTGGTAGCCACCAGACGAATCTAAGGGTAACAAATTTAAAATACGATCAATGGAGTTTGTGCAATTATATATAATATACATATAAATTTTTGTTTAAATCTAATCGTTTAATACTAAACACGGTAATTGGCCAAAAAATCAAACAAGGTGTCCACGAAATAATCACCACCCTCAACGTATATCACGTATTTCTTATAAGTATTAAAAATCAACTTTAAAAGTACCATTAATTCTATCACAAAAGTAGAACAAAATGATTAACTAATACTCTTACATCTTTTATTATTATATTTGTCAGTAATTGGAAAAAATCAAGCACGCGATTTATAATTGAATTTCAACTTTCCTCGATATAACGTATTAAATATTGTTATTATTATTAATAATATAAATAGATTTATTTTGATGTACTTACTTAAGCGGGAACATGCGAAGACCCTTGTCCATACCAGGTGTGTAGCTTAGGAACGCAGCTAGTGCAGTCTCAAAGATAAGACCAAAGTTCAACGCCCAGTTTCTCATTCCTTGATGAACGATCGAATTACGACGCGTCTTACATACTATAAGATCGGCCCATTGTACAATTACGATGGATACGAAGAAAGCCGTGTGACAGGTGAATTCCAACGTCTTCCTGTCCCTGTACGTCTGTTGTATTAACCCAAAAAGAAAAGAAAAAAGAAACCATAAAAACATGTTTTACAAATAATTACTAAACAAACTTTTCCATGTTGCTACGTGAATCGCGTGTGATGCATCATCCACATTGAACTTTTGTTTAGTAATTTTGTTGTTGTTTATGAAGGTTTGTGGGGATTACACGACCCACGTAATTTTGATGGAAAATCAGTGATTAGAAAGAAAATAGGAAGAAAAAGTTTTACCCATTCCTGGCCGTAGCTGTCTCTGAGATCATTGATAGCCTTCGAGTCCCATTGTTTTCTGATACCAAATAGATAAAGCGGTAAGAAACCATTTTCAGCCATGATGACGAAGTAAACGAAGAAACCAGCAGCTGCTTGGATCATACCAATTTGTCCGTACGCCATCGAGATAAGCCTAAATTGTTTTGGATAAAATTTTGTATTAGATAAAGAGATTTATTATTCTATAATAATATTGATTCAATGATTGAGGGGTCTGCTGTTCATATGTGTGAAAATTCGAAAAATCCTTTATCTAAATTTTGATTATAAATTTAATCATATTTTAAATATTATTATTTCTATCTAATATTTTTATATTAATACTTGTTTTATTTATTATCTCGAATGATGAATTTAATAATTAATAATTAAATAAATAAAAAAAATTTTACAATAAATAAAACAATATTTATAATTACAATTGTATTATAAATGAATGAAATAAATATATGAATTTATTATAAATTTAATTCAAAAAAGGATTTTTTGAAAAATCACAAAGCTGTTCGTGTGTATGTTTTTTTTTTTTTTTTTTTTTCTTTTTTAACTGATATATGCCACTAAGAGAACGCCTAATTTTATTTACTCTCTAGCTATATATGGTCTATCTATGGTGATTGATTATGGTTAGTATACGTAATATAAAAGCCGTAGTAATGTCCGTCGAAAACTAAATGCAGCTCACTTACCGATTCTTATGACGGAAGACGGTAAATGATCGGCTTTTCTTCTTACCGATACATCATCATCCATTATCATCATTATTCATCATCATCGTTAAATATCATTTTGAAACATGCCATACATACATACACATTCACGTCCACGCATTTACATATAGTAGTAGTATTAATAGTAGTAGTGGTGGTGGACACATAAGCTCATGCAAAAAGCTCAAGCGAGCTTAAGCCAATTCATGAGACACATTTGCATATTGCGCATGCGAAAAAGCTTAAAAATTATCGTGCAGGTCGTTCGTTCATTAATTGTTTTGTTATTATTATTTAATTAATTTTTTTTGAAATTATTCGTTCAGCTTTTGATCATTGGAAAATCAAATTACAAAGTGTGCTATAGAATAATATAATATAGATTTAAATTCGTGTGATATTTACAAATATGTATATATATATATATATATATCGAGTGTGAAATTTGGGAAAATCGTGAGATAGATAAGAACGATTGTATAAGAATAATAAAAAGAAGAGAGGAAGAAGATTTAAAAGAAATTGTTGACAATTATTAAATTAATAAGAAGAACAGTGTTTTCACGTAAACGGAATTTCAGAATAAACAAGAATAATTTCATGAATATATTCTATGGAGTATAGTTTCAGAAAAAAATTGTGTATCTACAAAGCGTCAAGTCAACGATCATCGAATAACTTTTTTCGTAGACTTGTAAAAAATTACACTTTAATTATTTTTTTTTTCTCGGAATTCTTACACTCCTCGTATCTATTACATTTTTCCATAGAAAAATATATTTCTGTTATTTTTTTTTTTTTTTTATTATCAAATATTTCTGAAGATATTTCTATCGCAATTACGTTTCCAATTAATTCCAATTAATTATCGTTTAAAACTAATTACAATCTTTTTCTTTTTTTTCTTCCGAATAATTGTTAGTAATACTACGGTGTATTTTAGAGAAAAAAAAAAAAAAATTTGTTTTACTTGTCAAACCCTTTTCTAAGAATTTTTTAAATGCTTTTGCGAGGCCGTGCATCGTAAATTCATGTCCAAAAGCGGCTCGGTTTTTGACTATACTAATATTTCTATATTTTTTCTTTTTTTGTTTCTTTCTAAAAATGAGTGGCAAACGATTAACCCTTTGCACGTACATTATTGTATAATAATAATTCGTAATAAATTGAAATTATTTTTCTTCAGAAAGCAAACAAGAAAAAAAGAAACGACAACATTTGATTTCAATGCAAAAGGGTTGAAAATCGTTGCCAATTGTGATTGATTATTGTCGTGCACGGTTATTGTTCGTGGGTGGTGGTGGTTGTGGCGGCGGTGCTTTATTTATAAAATGATCGATAAAAAAATAATAAAAAAAAAAATAAAAAAAAAATAGAAACAAAACTTAAGAAACACGTAGAGAATTATGAATAATCGCAAGCAATTATGCGAATATAAAACATTTTTCCCCGATGGTGGGAAAAATAAATTCATTTTCATACACATGTTTTCAGCGACGCTTTCTAAAATATTAGAGAAAAAAAGAAAGAAACACGTGTGTGTGTGTGTGACTAAAAAACGAAGCATTCGGCATTCCCAACATGTCATATTAGAAAGTCCTAAGAAGAGAAATGATTTGCTGTGCTATTATAACAACTAATGATCCTAGAGAAATATAGACAGAAATAAATAGATAGATGGATAGATAAATAGATAGATAGATAGATAGATAGATTAGATTGATTTGGAAATATATACATTGTATATGTATATTTAAAAAAAAAAAAAAGAGAAAGAGAATGATCAAGAAAAGTTGCTATAGTTTTGAGCATTTACCGAAATTTAGTTTTTTTTTTTTTGCAATAATTTATTTATCAAATTATTAATCCACGTTATATTTATGGATACGTAGGATAATTTTTTCTTTTCGTTGACTATATTTATAGATCTGAAATAAAATTAATAAAATTAATAAATAAATCTGAATCGCGAATTCTTTTGGTATCATTTTCGAAATTAATTATATTATTTTTTTTTTATTAGAGATTTCTTCGATGGAATTAATTTTAAAGGATTATCGGTAGACGCTCTTTGATGTTATAGTGTAACAATTATGATTTAATGATCGATGATTTAACAATTATGTATTCATGTATATATATATATATATATGAAAATTCGTCGTGAAAATTTTAGCGACCAAACGTGAATATCGAATTTTATTGAAATTCATTTTCATCTAGTCTTAATGGAATAATAATTAATTAATTTTCTCTTTGAAGGAAATAAAAATGTAACAATGCGTAATTGTATAGGAGTAGAACAAAATATAATTGAATTTCGTTTACCGTTCGATTCACCGTTTTCATATAATGAAAGATTTAATTAATGTTTACGTGAAATGAAGATTATTTTCGTTAGAAGTTTTAATTAAAAGCACCCCGGCTATGAACCATCGACAAAACGATGGATTATTAATTTATCATCGAAGACTAAATTTTGATTAATGAACAAGAACAAAGAGATTATTTGTAAACCAAATTTATATTGAGGAAATGGTATATAATTGTTTTGTTTTAATTCATTTAAATTTAAATAATAATTAAATAAAATAATTTCCAATCAAATGTACGTTTGGCCACCGATGATCAATAAAAAAAAAAAAAATCATCTAATTTAAAAAAAAAAAAAAACAAAAAAAAAAGAAAAGAATGATTGAGTTGGCCTGATGAAAAATGACACAAGATGAACGTGAGATCTAAAAAATAAAAAATAAAAATACGACAGGATGAATGAAAGAGAGAGAGAGAGAGAGAGAGAGAGAGAGAGAGAGAGAGATTGTGAATGGGCTGCATTTTGTTTCTTCTCTTTTCTTTTCTTTTTTTTTTTTCCTTCCTTTTCGTTATTATAAAAAATATAATTTTTCAAAATAAATAATTATCTCTTTTGTTTTTTTTTTCTATTTCGTTGATTTTGTACTTTGTCTGATCGTACATAAATCATTTCTATTTTTGTTCTATATTTTTAATTTTTACTATTATTTTTTTTTTTGGATGAGTGCATAGAGAAAAATTTCTCTAGGTTTTCGTTCTGTGGTGGGTAGTTAGGAAACCCACCTTCGGTTGACTAGATTGTCTCTGTAAGGATCACGCGGCTGCCGTTTCATAATGTCCGACTCCGGTGCCTCGTAGGCTAGCGAGATGGCCGGCACCTGCCATCCACCAATCATTAGACAAATTTATACCACTGACCCCAACGTGGTTTTTTTTTTTAAAGAAAAACAAAATTAAAAAAAAAAATATATATATATATATGTACATTTACGTATAAATAAAATTAAACTCTATATATATATGTATACATATATTTCTGTATGAATGTATGTATGTATGTTACCATTAAAACGTGAAATCCATGAATTCATGAAATCCATGAATTCATGAAATCATTAGTTAACTTATGAATTATTTATACACCTTCCAATTAAAATATGAAAGTAAAACAATACTTTGATTAATCGGATTCTGTGAATTCGTATTTTATTTAATTATTTTTTTAAAACAATTATTTTTATATGTTTTTCCTAAAATTTGTTGTTATTGTATGCAATGTCTAGGATTTTTCATGAATTCATCGAATTATATTATTTTTTACGGTAACATACGTACATACATATGTATATGTATATGCATATATATATTTAATATAATATATAATAACATGTCCTATAAATATATCGTGAATATGTTTATTAACACATTGCAATATTGTTTTGCATGAAACTTTTCAGCACGTTTTCAAAATTTGTGCAATATTTTTTTCTTTTTTTTTTATGACGACGTATGTAATGTGTTAATGTATGTATATATTATATACACATATGAAAATATGTACACATGTATATATATATATATAGACATAGATATCAGTGCGAGCGAAAGAGATAGAAACAACAGGTATTGGAATAAAAATTGAACTTTTCAAATGTTCGTGAACCAGGGAGGAATTGAAAATATATTAGCCGAATAAAAAAATAATAAGCTTGATATTTTACAAATATATAATAAGCGAGCTTTACAATTTTTTCCTTTTTTATTAAAAAAAAAAAAAAAAAAAAGAAACCATCACCCTGATTAGAAAAAAGAAAATAGGAAAAGGAAGCAAAAGTTTGTTTAACACGTTGAATGCATTTTTGTTTTGATAATATTTTATTGTTTTTTTTTTTCTACTTAACTTAATTTGACTTTGTTTGTTTTTATTAAAATTATTATTTCAACTTGTTAAACGTCACTTTGGCACTCAGCCGTGCATCGTGCTTTCTGTTGAAAGAATTTCAATAGAAAAAAATTAATGAAACCAAACACCAGGAGAAAAATTTTGTGTGCGAATTTTATGGTCGAATTTTAAAGAAAAAAAATAATTGTAAAATACACGATTTAAAAAAAGGAACGGGGGGGGGGTAGGAGAAGGGTAGGTATTTTTACTTTCACCTCGATAATTCGATTATTCGTTATGTAATTTGAAAGAAGTATCTGTATTTGGTAAAATTATTCAACAACTAGTTCCCTTCTCTTTCGTCACTTTTTCTAAAAAATTAAAATTAAAAAATATTGTTCAAAAACTTTCGACACCTATAAGTTATTAGTATAACAAATAATTTTCTTTTTTTTTTTTTTGTAAAAACAAACACGACACGTAACACCCTCACGCAACACACACGGACGAAGAAAAACAAATGTTATATATTTAACGAACGCAAAATTTCAATTAAAAACTAATTCATTCGAACAAAATCTCACGAGAAAATTATGACGGAAACCGAAAAAAAAAAAAAAAGGATTGGAAGAACAAATTTTAATTTTCTTCTTCGTTCGCGACGATGCATGAGAGCATTATTTTATTTATACGTTCTAAATAATATTAAAAAAAAAAAAAAACGAAAAAAAAAGTTTTAAATCCAAACGAAAATGGCGTCAATCCTATTCCTCGCTACACACGTTCATAAATTATTATTATAATTGTTATTATTATTAATATAATTATTATATATATATTTTTAATAAAACGTATAAATAATTGAGGTGAATTTTCATCTAAAAAATATTTGCACGTACTTATTCTTTTTTTTTTTCTTTTTTGTTTAGATTCTTTTCATTTTTCTTTAATTGCATTAGGTAAAATAGAGAAGGGGAGAGAAAGAGAGAAAGAGAGAGAGAGAGAGAGATATTTTGCAAAATATGTTGGCCGTTCAGCACCCATTAGAATAGTTGCCAGTCGCAGAAGAAGGTGGTAGAAGAAGGCAGCGGCGAAGGCAGCGCATTACATAATAAAAAACATGATATTTATATATATATATATATATATATATATATATAAATAATAGATTACTGTAAATAATTAAAATAACTGCAAGAGAGGTATAGAAGTTGTTCTTTATCATGAGGCCCAAATGTTTATAAAGGTGCCTTGCAGTGATGTGGTGGCAATAAAAAACAGTAGTAATAGTAATAATAGTGGTAGTAATAGTAGTAGTAATAGTAGTAGTTGCAGTAGTAATAGTAATAGTGGTGGTATAGTAGTAGTAGTAGTAATAATAATAATAAATAGGTAATAGTAAGTGATGATAGTAATAGTAATTACAGAAGGTAGCAACTGTGAACTGCAGCAACTGTGACAATAGATATTAGATATATATATATATGTAATATAAAAATAGTAAAAAGAGTATAAACTATAATAAGTAAAATGTTGGCTTGCAGTTGTGATGACACAAGGGGTTATTACTGAATATTAGAATAATAAATATAGATTTATATATATATATACGAATATCCCATTCTATATATACAATAAATAAATACATACGGGATATATATAAACAAAATCAGAACCAAAAATTATACCACTTGTTTAAATGAGATCAACTTAGTCAATAAAATTGATTAACAATTTATATCCCTAAATTGTTTTGACCGACTTTTCGATCAAAACATTTTCGGATATAAGTTTTGTATATGAACTTTCTTGACCTAATTGATTTCTTTAATTAACATGCGAAATTAATTTGGTCCTGACCTTTTGGGGAGGTATCCTGTATATATATATATATGAAAAATATTTATAAATATACACACATGTAATTAAGATTGATCGGAAATTCAACTAAACTAGCTCTCTAATTGGAAATAACGTCGATGTAAACGGCGTTTATCATTTTTTTTAAATTATCAAATTTTGTAGTTTGTATAATTTGTTGATTTTTTTTTTTCACACGAGTTACATCCACGAAATTTCCTACTACCAAAATATTACCAAATATATATATGTATACTTAAGAAAAATCGTAGCTCTCGTTCTGTGATCTGAAGGATATATAT
>NW_015149011.1:147808-174715 GCF_001465965.1 Polistes dominula | reverse complement strand
TATATATATATATATATGTATACTGTATACTATACACGCATATGTATATAAAAATGATTCAAAAGTTCCTAGATAATTAATAAAAAAATTATAGAATTTTCTCAAAATTTCTTAGGCTCGCCAAGATTTTGTGAATATCAACGCGATTTGTATGGTCTGAAAGAACAAAATTGATAATTAAGCCTAAAAAGAATTTGTGAAAATCTTATAATAGATTAATTTTTGTAAAATCATTTAGAAACTTTTGATTCATAATGTATATTATGAATTGTATAATATAAAGTATATAAAAAAGATATCTCTCTCTCTATATATATATATCTATATATAATAAGAAGAAAAATGTTTGTTTGATACAGAAAAGACGCGAAAGAAAATTATTTAGTGTGATAATAAAATAATTTCAAAAGGAAATTACGAAATTTTTGGTTGAAATTTTTAAATTTATTATTATTAATAATTAATGTAAGTATAATAGAAAAAATATGATTAGATTCAATCAGGCGTGCACGATCGTACTTTAGGGTTCAAACGATCTCGAACTTTGTCGCAAGCTTTATGTAAGATAGGATAGAAAATTAAGTAATTAAGTAAGTAAGTAAATAATTAAGTAGATATAAAAAGATTTGAAAGGTGATACCTAAAGCGTTGATTGAGAAACATGAGACTTTTCTGCATCAATCGTTTTAAACGATGATCAAGTAAGAATGGTAGAGTTGCTGTAAAGAATATCTTTCCAACAAATTTGCATTTCATTTTTTAATCAAATATACGTCTCATTAAACTGTTGATAGAAAATTTACAAACGATTTTAAATTATAATCCGATTAAAATTAATTATATTCCTTTATTTTTTTTTCTTCTTTTTTTTTATGTATTTATTTTTTCTCTTTGTATAAATATAATATTTAAATGTTCGTATTTTACGACAAGATATGTAGAAAAAAAATAGAGAAAAAAAAATTATTAAATAATAAATTTATAGGAATATATTAGGAGACCAAATTTTTTTACGAAGCATTTACACAATCAACAGTTTGACGATCATTATAAAAAGTGCAGACCTATGATACAACTGAAAATCAATTATATTAATCATAATTTTGTTGTTTTGGTTTAAAATGTAACATTATTATATATTATATTATATATAACACATATATTTAAAAACGATGATTAAATTATTGAAGACAAATTTGTAATCAATTGAATCACTGGTTGTCACTTTTTCAAAATATTGAAATACGACACAACAATGTCCAAAAAAAAAAATTAAATAAAAAAAAAAAGAATCAATGTCGATCTCTCGAGCTAGGCACAGAAACGATTAAAAAATTTGGATTTTGTGGCGTGAGAGAGGCAGCCAAGGAAAACAGGGGGAAAGAAAATAACATAAATAGGAATGTCAATAATAATCGCAATAATAATCGCAAATAGTGTCCAATTGAAAAATGAATATTTTTAAAAAGTATATTGTTAGAATTTTTCCTGTTTTTTTTTTGAAATTCAAATTTTTATCAATTGCATTAAATTAAAAAAAAAAGATAAGTAAATTATTTAAGATCTAATATCAATTTTCATTTGGTCACTTCATTATTAATTTGCAAAAAATCTAATAAAAGATATTAGGGCAATTGACTGAAACTGGAAAATATTTATATACATATACATATATGTATAAATTTATATACAGGATGATACACACGTAACTTATAAACATCGAATAATTTTTTATATTATACTAATTATAATATTTATATTTTTAGCATAATATTTATATAATATTTTTATATTTATATTTTTTATTTATATTTTTAGCATAATATTTATATAATATTATGCTAATTTATATAATATTTTTTATATTTATATTTTTATATATATTTTATTTTATATTAATAAAAGAAAAAAAATTATTAATTGTAAGATAAGAAAAAATAATGGTATATATGAATCATTTTGTTATTAGACGTAAAATATTGATTATTTCAATTCTTCCTGTAAAGTGAATCATCTTATGTATATATACACATATATATATATGCGTATGTATAGAAAGATATAGAAAAATAGAGGAAAATAGAAGAAAGAAAGAAAGAAAGAGAGAGAGAGAGAGAGAGAGAGAGAGAGAGAGAGAGAGAGAGAAAGAAAGAAGGTAGGCAAGAATAATCATAGTAATAATAATTATGGAAAAGTAAAAAAAATAATAAAATGCTGATAGGTGATATAAATATAGTATATATCGAACGACCATGCGATTTTGTTTAGAAAGGATAATGCTATCATTTAATCGAGAAGAGCTGTGCGAATAATCATACACCTGAAAATCCTTGTATGCTGGATCATCATCATCATTATCATCATCATTATCATCATCATCATCATCATCATCATCATCATCATCATCATCATCATCATCAATCATCATGGATCACGAGGAGGCCAAACTTTCTCATACATATTTTTAAGTTTATATGAATTTCTTTTTTTTTAAAAAAAAGAGTTGTAGAAGAAGAGCTCAGAAACGTTTTTATAGATTTAATTCAAACAAAGAGAAAGACAGAAATAGAAATAGAGAAAGAGTAAGAGTAAGTAAAAGAGAGAGAAAGAGAGAGAAAAATACAACATAAAATAAGAAAAATAATTGAAATATACGAAAAATAAAAAGTAAAGATATAAAGAGAGATCAAATAGTATTAGAAAAAGTGATTGAAATAGATAAAGAAGAATATAATGAGAGAAAAAGAAAGAGAGATAAAATAGGTAAATAAAAAAGATATACAAATAGAAAGAGAGAAAGAGAGAGAGAGAGAGAGAGAGAGAGAGATCAAATAGAATTAGAAAAGTAATTGAAATAGACGAATAAAAAGAATGTAGAAAAAGTTAGATGTTAAATAGAATTGGGAAATGATTGAAATAGATGAGAAAGATGAGATTAAAGAGAATAAGAAAGTAATTGAAGTAGACGAAGAAAAAGAGAGAAAGAGAGACAGAGAGAGAGAGAGAGAGAGAGAGAGAGAGAGAGAAAGCTTAGAAGATCGAGATTAGAATCAGCTTACCTTGAAATTAGAACGAAATACCACAAATACGATTCGAGGGGACACATCTTTCGTGGAGATCTCTTTTTGATTTTCTTATTTCATTTTATATTCGAGAGAAAGAGAATTACAGAAATAGAAAGAAAGTACAAATGAGAGAGAGAGAGAGAGAGAGAGAGAGAGAGAGAGAAAGAGAGAAAAGAGAAGATAAGAGTATCCTCAGTTGCTCTTTTTAATTAGAAAATAAATTAATAAAAATTATAAATCTATACTTAATGCAATAATTAATTAATTTATATAATTAATTTATTATAATTATTTATATAATTTATTAATAATTTAATTAATTATATTACATAAATTTTAATAATTAATAAATTATTAAATGCAAATATTTAAGAAGTATTTGCATATTTTTTAAAAATAATTATATATCTTTCAATTAATAATAATAATAATAATAATAATAATAATAATAATAATAATAATAATAATAATAATATATAATTATTTAAAAATTAAACATAAATCAAAAATAAGATAAAAAAATAAATAAAATATAAAAGCAATTAAATTAAATACATTGGAATAAAGTTTTCGATATAAAGTGGACTTATTTTGATAATTCTTGAGCAACAAGAATAATTTCAATTAGAAAGGAATAGCATTATAAGATAAGAGGTAAATTAGAAGAAAATTAGAGATATTTAGAGAAAGATAGATAGAGATAGAGAAGGAGAGAGAGAGAGAGAGAGAGAGAGAGAGAGAGATAGACAAAGAAGAACAAACTCTGATAACAAAGCTTCCTGATACCCAGCAACCAATCCCCTGAGAGACCATGTGTGTTATAATTATACAAATATATATATATACCTCGTGCATTATGTCCCTTTACCTTGTTGTTAAATTTAATCCTACCGTGTTCAGACGACTTCGAGTAATCAAGAACATTCGATTTAATTGGTCCCAATCCACTTTACTTTTAACATTTTGGTTTTTATCCAATTAATTGTACAAATATTTACAATCAAATTTAATTCACATGTGTTCGTATGTATCATCATCTACAATCTTACACCACACACGTAATTTCATTATTTTTTCTTTACACAAATTCAAAATGTTTTATATATAATGAACATTTTTATTTTTTATTTAGACACCAATATTCAGGAAATTGATTTCCTTATGCATATGTTAATACACATGTGTGTGTGTGTGTGTGTTTAGGATTATAAAAATATATATATATATATATATATATATGAAAATCATTTAGAAATATATTTGACAGTAAAGTATGAAAAGGATCAATTAATTCACATTCTTGAATTACCCATTGATTTTCCCTTGACTCCTTCGTACGTATATTATTTGTGAGAGTATAGATTGTAGAATAAAAAAAATAAATAAAAAGAAATAGAAAAAGAGAGATCAATGAAAATTACGTGCGAAGAGCAAAGAGAAACTGTCCGTTTTTCGTATTCAATGAGTCCAACGTGTTAGGTGTACATTAATGTAAATAATTACGTGTACGTGTACGTGTAAGTATATTTGTAAAACGCGTTTAAATGTATGTGAAATGTTTTCTCTTCTTTTTTTTTTTTTTCTTACTTATAGATAAAAATTTCTCTCAGTGTCACAATGTACGATAATATTACGAAAACAAAGTATAATACGAACTAACTACCATAATAGATTAACCATAATTGAATTACTCTTTAAGTATAACGATTAAGAAATATATCGACAAATAGAGAGGGAGAGAGAGAGAGAGAGAGAGAGAGAGAGAGAGAGAGAAAGATAAATAGACAATTAGATAAGAGTAATCACGTTATAGTGATCAAATTTTTCAAAGCTTCCCTCTTCCTTCTTTTAAAATTTATATTAACAATTAAATACCATCGCAAGAAGAACATTTTTAATTAAATGATATAAATTAAATATTTATATTAAATATTAATAGAAATTAAATACCTTCAGGTTGAAATTTTGATTTACACTTTCATCCCCCTTTTTTTTTAACAAATTCTTTTTGAGAAGCTTCGAAAATGTTGTTGTATTTTTTCTTTTTTTTTTTTTAATTTCTTTTTGATCACAAAAACGATGAAAACCCTTAATATCGAATCACAGAGAAAAAGTAATCACTGTTGTATATAGAGTAGTATTTTTTTTCTGGTGAAGATTTGTTTATGTTTGTTGATGATGTGTTTTACCTTTCGTTAACTAGCTTGTCAGTGAAGGGGTTTCGTGGTTGTCGCTTCATAATATCGCTCTCTGCCTCCTCGTAGGCTAGTGAGATGGCGGGTACCTGACGTCACATTATCAAGAAGCTCAGTAACAACGAGGATACAACATGTAAATCAAGAATAAAACGTCGTATCGAGATGTGTGTGGCCTTAAAAACGCAAGCATGCTGACTCTCCAAACTGTTCAATCAATCATCAAATTTTAATAATCTGCTACCAAAGTGTCATATAATTTGTCTTTTTCATTCGTATCATTTGTTTTTTTTTATTCTTTTCTATGATTGATAATAATTTGAATAATTTAACAACAACAACAAAATAATTAAATCATCTATACGTGGATCTACTATGATTTAAACAGAAAGAAAGGAAGATAAAAATTAATATGAACGAATTTAAAAATATAATTATTAATAATCGTAATAATTATAATTGTTATGTTGCGAATAAAACACGTGTCAGCATCCTTGGTGTTGAGAATTAATGAAATAAAATACATGACGAAGCGCAATAACTCAAATATATAATGATATTAGTTTTTTTTTCTTTTCTAAATAAAAAACAAAAAACAAAACTGAAAAATAAATAATGAACAAATTATAAATTGGATTGGGTTAAAATAACCTTTGTTCTTTTCATTTTTTTGTTGGGTAGAGGGAAGAGGTTCTTTTTCTTGTTCAAATTATTTCCGAGGATTTGTCAATTTGGGATTGGATGTTTTTTTTTTTTTTTAGGATTGCCACCCCGAGATTCTTATCCCTGTGTGATTTTGATTTGATCTGCGAAACGTTTGTTTGTTTTTTTTTTTTCTTTCTTTTTCGTATTAGACCTGTAAATAAATATATTTTCAAACGTTTTCTCGATCACGGGTATTTTCATTTTTTTTTTGTTTCAAAATAAAAGTAACACATCATTTAACACTTAGCCGACCGATCGGGGAGATCTCCCCGTTTCAATGTAGACAAATATATGAAAGGGGTCGATCGTGCAGATTAATATATGTGTTATTATAATATTCTTCGAAAAACCACGAAATGGACAAAAAAAAGCAGTGCTTTACTTTGTAAATGCTGCTCTTACAGTTCGCTGCTGCGCGCGTGGTCGAATAAGTGTTAAAAAGAAAATTAATTCAAATATCGTAATTTAACAAATTGAAATACCCGTGTTCGATTGAATAAAAATCATTTGATTATACATTTGAAAAAATCCATAGGTTTTTGGATAATACCTAAAAAATAAATATTAAAATTAAGGTGACAATTAAATATACTCGTTCGTCATCAAAGAAGTGCGTAGTAGTAGGGGTTGGCCAACATCTAGCACTACTGCAAATACCGGAGCACTCTAAAATACCTGACAACTCAGGAGGGATATTTTGTTTTGTGTCTTTTACGATAATCCAAAAGTTTTAGCCATTAAGAGTAGGAAACAATAATTTTGTTTGTTCCAATGTATAATTTTTTTTTTAGTCTTTTTTCTTTTTGTTTTCTTTTCTTCTAAGAGGGGCTATCCAAAAACAAAAAAATAAACCTCGAACCTTTCGTTAACGAGGTTGTCGTGGTTAGGATCACGTGGCTGTCGCTTCATTATATCGGATTCCGCTTGCTCGTAAGCCAGAGATATTGCTGGTACCTGACAATCATGAATTTTCTTTAACAACAAAACACGTCTGTTTAAAAATTATCACAATATATCAGAATCTGTTGTGTCGTGTCTTTCCTGTTGATGGATGTATCAAATCTGTCCCGATCATCTTCCAAAAACAATTCAATAATGAAACAACAACTATAACATATGCTCGATTAGCTTTGGATTTTTTTTTTTTTAATACAATCATTTATACTTTTGTTGTTTCCTGTTGATAGATAAATGTAATAATAATATATACATTCGCCACATGTTGGTCTAATAATTTGCAGTGAAAAATGAAAATAAAAGACAATAATTATTATCCCATGAGAGACCAAGAGACACGTTTTAATATTTCAATTCTTTCGTTTTTCTCTTTTGAAGAGTTAACAAACAAACGAATGAGAATGTGTCTCCGTGTCTCAACCATTTTCCAATTGGTAGAAAGAAAAAAAACAAAAATCAAAGAAAAATTTCTTTCCTGGAAAATTCTGTTCTATTTGTTTCTTTTTTTTATTCGTCAAATAAAAGATGATGATAATAATAAGAATTAATGTGAAATAAGAATGATAACTTACCATGTCGGTTCCCAAATCGATGCAGAGAATAGTGACGGTACCAAGTGGTAATGGTATGTCGCAGAGAATAAAAGCCAGGAAAGGAGAGATCTCGGGTATGTTCGAAGTCAAAGTATACGCGATAGATTTCTTTAAGTTGTCGAAGATTAAACGACCCTCCTCAACCCCCGTAACAATCGAGGCAAAATTGTCATCAAGTAGAATCATGTCGGCTGCTTGCTTGGAGACATCAGAACCAGCTATACCCATAGCTACACCAATATCTGCTTTCTTCAAAGCGGGCGAATCGTTAACACCATCACCTGGAAAGAAAAACAAAACAATATTATTATCTTATAATATCATTTCCAAATGTTTTATCTCACAAAACGTAAAGTATTTTAATTCGATCAAATTGATGTATTGGTTAGATTTTATTGAAAATTTTTAAACGTACCAGTTACGGCTACAATGGCACCCATTCGTTGACAACCCTCGACGATAATAAGTTTTTGCTGAGGCGAGGTACGAGCGAACACAATTTCGGTGTGGTACCTGAGGATCTCGTCCAATTGGTCGGAATTCAGTTCCCTGAGTGAGGTTCCGTGGATAACTGCGGCCTTAGCTTCGCGAGGATTAACCTCGGATACGGGAATGTTAAGCCGCTGAGCAATGTCCTCGATGGTTTCGTTACCTAACAAAAAAATAACAACGATTCGTTAGTAATTTTACGTACAATAAATATAAAATTTTCAACAAATTGAGGGCTCAGTTTTTTTAGAACAAGTTTTAAAATACATCTAAATGATATTTCTCTTAAACGTTATTTTATATATAAACAAACAAAGAAATGAATACCTTCAGAGATGATGCCGACGGATTTGGCAATGGCTTTGGCAGTGATTGGATGGTCACCGGTGACCATGATAACCTTGATACCAGCGGATCGGCATTTAGCGACCGCGTCAGGTACCGCAGCTCTGGGCGGGTCAATCATAGACATGAGTCCCACGAAGCGGAGTCCCTCAACCGGGAAGTTGGGATCGTCAGAATTGAATTTAAAACCAATTGGGAACTTGTCGGAGGGCAGTACGAAATCGCAGAAGCCAAGTACACGTTCACCGAGACCACCAAGTTCAAGATAGGCATTGTTGAATGCTTCTTTCATTTCCTCGTCTAATACTTTTTCCTTGCCGCCAATGAAAATGGTCGAGCACCTGTCTAGAATTCTTTCCGGTGCACCTTTCATCACTAATAGGTGTCTTGGATCATTAGGATCATCGGATTCGTGGACAGAGACTTGATATTTGTTGGTTGAGTTGAAGGGAACTTCACAGACCTTTTTGTTCTTTTTCCTCATACCCATGACATCACCGTGAGCAAGTTCCATACATTTTAGAAGGGCAGCCTCGGAAGCGTCACCGTTGACTTCTCTTTGTAGAATGGGCACGTTATCTTGACCTGGTTTGAATTCTGCGCGATTGCAAAGTGTTGCGATTTTGGACAATGCCTTGAATCCTGGACTCGTACGATCGTATTGCAAACCGGATTGATTTTCCGTAGTGTCGGCTTCGATGATCTGATTGTCGAACCACATGTGAGCAACGGTCATTCTGTTCTGAGTTAAGGTACCAGTTTTATCTGAGCAAATGGTGGAAGTAGAGCCAAGAGTTTCGACGGCTTCAAGATTCTTAACCAGGCAGTTCTTCGAGGCCATCCTTTTAGCTGTCAAGGTGAGGCACACAGTCACGGTAGCGAGTAACCCTTCTGGTACGTTAGCGACGATAATACCAATAAGGAAAATAACGGCGTCCAACCAATGATATCCAAGAATGAAAGCAATTAAAAAGAATGTTATTCCAAGGAATACGGCGACACCGGTGATAAGATGGATAAAGTGATGAATTTCTTTAGCGATCGGAGTCTCCCCGGTATCAAGACCAGATGCTAATCCAGCGATCCTACCCATAACAGTTTGATCACCGCAACAAATAACCACACCCTTTGCCGTACCCTCAACCGCATTAGTAGAGAAGAATGCTAAATTCTTAGTTTCCAATGGATTTTCGTTCGTAAATTCGGGTGACCTGGATTGGGGTTCGGATTCACCGGTGAGCGAGCTGTTGTCAACCTTAAATCCTCGCGACTCGATAATCCTGATATCAGCTGGAATGCGATCACCAAATTTGACTTCTACTACGTCGCCTAATACCAAGTCCTCCGCTCTCAGAGTCAGCTTCTCGCCTTCTCTTATAACCGTCGCGAATTGTGGGACCATGTTCTTGAACGATTCCATAATCTTGCTCGACTTGCTTTCCTGATAATACGAGAATATACCAGTCACTATTACGACAGCTGCTAACACAATGCCGAGGTAAAGATTGTCATCGTTCGGGTCCTCGCTCGTCGACGCTTGAATCGAATACGCGATGAAACAAAGGATCGCACCGATCCACAGCAACAAAGCGAAACCACCGAACAAATTCTTGCAGAATTTTAACCATTCTGGGGTTTGCCTAGGTGGCGTTAATGCGTTCGGTCCGTCCCTCTCAAGGTTTTCTTTTGCTTTCGCGTGACTGAGGCCCTATTAACACAAAATACACATTTGTTATATTTATCAATGAAATGTTTCTTTTTTATTATATATTTTTTGTTCTCCCATTTAACGTGAACCTAACGTACCATCTACTTTTTTATTTAATTCTTTAAATACCAACAACGATTAGAGTTGTTTGTTTTCTCAAGTATCGAACATTTTGATTCAGTACAAAATTTCAACATCCAATTGTGTATTGTACTAAGCTAAATAATATTTAATTTTTGAATATATAATTGTAATATCGTTAATTTTACTCACGTTTTCAGGATGCGTTTGAAATCTTTGATAAAGTTCTTCTGGTGTGATTTTGTGGAAGTCAATATCCAACTCTTGCTTTAAATCGTCCAAATTCTCTCCCTTCCGTTTTGGGTTCTTTCGCCGCGACTATTTTGTAGAAAAAAAAGGGCAAAACAGAAAATAACAAATGTTAATGATTATTTAAAAACATTCATTTAAAAAAAAAAAAAAGAGAGATGTAGCTGGAAAAGAAATATTTTAATTGGTCAATAAATGTTTTTCCCTCGATTAAATCCATAACCGTTGTTAGTCCCTTGTTCGACGTACAATCAAGTTCTTAGAATTTGTAATAGTAGTAGTAGTAGTAGAAGAAGAAGAAGAAAAAGAAAAGGAAGTAAAAACAGATCAAAGATCTGTTTAATGTTCCTCTTCAAGTTTTTTAAAAGATAGATTAGAGTAGTGTTTAAAGAATATGAAGTGTAAGTAATAAAGTTGGACGTATGTAAAGTGCAAGGTAATAATGCTATTAGTGCTATGATTATAGTGAATGAATTTTCGTTACATTTGTTCCACCATCATTCGATAATTTTGATGATAAGAATAGATAGTAAAGACAATATACACACCAACACCTAGAATAGAAAAATACCGAAAAATCCAGTTAAATGATTGCATTATATTGCATGAAAACAAATAAATTATTACGAAGAAAAGAAGTAGAAGAAGAAAAAGAAGAAGAAGAAGTAAAGTGTTCCGGAAATTGTTAGAAGTCAAAGATGGCTGAAGAGATTAAGTAGAATTAGCAAGAAGTAGATAGAAAAGATGAAAAATAGATGTAGAAGAAGAATAAGAAGAAGAATATCTGAAGAGAAACCAGTTAAACTTGTTTCCCATTTCTTCATTTTTTGAAATCGAAGAAAAACGTATGATGTTGGACGTATAAAACCATCCCAACACCGGATATGCAAGTAAAGATTATGTGAAGCGGAAGTCCTTCCTGAATACCTTGTACATTCCATCGGCTGTTTTGTTGTCGTCGCGAATGTTGGGTAATGTGGCGACCCTGTATGAATCTGAGCGGCCATGCTGTAAAAATAAATGAGCGACACAACAAAATCATGAGATGTTCGTGTGAAAATAACTTAAAAAAAAGGAACAAAAATAATAATAATAATAATAAGTAAAACGTAAACGAATTTTTATCGAGTAGTGATTTGAAATGTATGTATGTATGTGATGTGTTTTTGTAAAAATTATAATACAAAATGGCGGATGGATTTCGAACGATTTTGTTTTATTTCCCAAATGATAAAACAGTGTTTCCTATTTTATCGATTGAAGAAACACGCTTGTGAGTTAAAAAAATATTTAAAAATGGGGGAAAAAAAGTCGTATGACAGAACGAATAGAAGAAAATAGAGTGTCCAATTTTTCAAGTACGACACCTTGAGAATGTCCCATCACGGATTACTATAGCGACCTCGTTGAAATTCATCGTGTTTGGATAACTACCATTTCCGGTTGTTGGCCGATTCAATGGAGACGCCGGCTTAAATGAATGGCCCCAACAAACGTTCGGTAATCGTCACCTTCGTTCGAACAAAGTCTCGTTCTCATGGCAATCCCATTTTCCTCTTTTTTTTTTTTCATCTATATTTTTCTCTTCTCCTCCTCCTGCACCACCTTCCCCATCCATTCCACCTTTTTAATCCAAATTACACTCCTTATATGACAATAACGATTAATCAAATATCAAAATTATTTGACAAATGATCATATTCTCAACAGTTTCAAATTGGGATTAGTTTTTTACAAGTTGATAATTAATTTGTTGTTTATTTGATTTATGTATATCGTATGAAATATTCAAGTTAACGGAATTTAAGATTGTGGTATTTGTTAAAAAAAAAAAAAAAGAAAATAATAATACAAAACAACGTGTGTGTTCATGTAACTGAGAAGAGTTTTAAAAAAATAATTTACAACGTAATTGTTTTAAATAGAACACCGAGCTCTCGTCATTTTTATTATTATCATGATCCATCTCGCAAGATATGGATTAAAATTACGAGTTTGCTACCACATAATTGTGATTTCATATAATAAAATAAATGAAAAATAACGAAAATTAATGTTCACGAGTAATCACTAAATTAAAATAATGGTTGTCGATTTATTATTAGATGGAATTATGCAACTAAAAAAAAAAACTGCACCCTAAAATTCGCAAACGACCCTTGTTAATTAAAAAAAAAGATTTTTTCAATGACCATTATTATTATTATTATTCAAGAAATAAGAGTGATAGAGAAAGAGACAGAAGGGGGATGGGATTAAGGGGTAGAACGTGAACTGTGTAATTTGCTAACAAAATTGTCGTGTAAATAACTGGGAAGGGAGAAACGTGCAACAATTTGTAAAAAAAAATTAGAGAGAGGGATGGATATAAATAAAAATATAAAATAAACAAAAAATCTCTCTCTTTCCCTTTCCCTTTCTACATCTCTTTTATATCCCATTCATCACCCTAATTACAAAATTCAATATACGAGTTATAAAAATACACGAATATTTTATTACACACTGTCTGTCTGTTTGTTTGTTTTTTTTTTTTAACTGATAATATTAACTAGTAAAAATCAAAATGCAGCAAAAATTGTGCATTTATCGATCAGTTTGCAGATACCAACACGAACTATGCTATGCGGCCAAATTAGCTGAGTCAAGGAGAATTTACTTTGAACACGCGATATACGATATATTTTTTTTATTTGTTATTCAACGAATACATTGTTAAGATATACCACCAATGCCCTTAAAAAAATTTATTATCAAAAATAAATCATACAAATAATTATAATAACAATAATAATAATAATAATAATAATAATAATAATAATAATAATAAAATATAAAGAAGTTAGCATGATTCTTTAAAAAAAATCCTCTTTTACGTGGTCCCCCTTTTTAGAACTTCTTTTTTCTTTTCTTTTTCTAGAAGGGTTACGCACCCTTTTTCGTTTCGCACGAGAAAAAATAAACAAAAGAGTTCTCCCCTTCCCTAGTTATGCTTCTAACATATTCATTCACGAAAGTATTGTATTGTGAACTTGGCCTAGAATTTGGTTCATTCGTAGTGATCTTTTTTTTTTTAAGGGAGGGTTCCATTCAATGTGAACAAAAATAAAAAATAAATAATATTTCGATATAAAAGAAAAAAAATATTCTAAAATTACATTTGCAAAATATTTTAACGACAAACGATTGCTTTTATGGTTAATCGTATTATTTTTAACAAAACAAAACAAAAATAATAAAAAATTCCTATCGATACTAATTTTATTATGCTTGCAAAATAAATCGTTTTATGTTTTAAGATGATTACTAAAAACAATTAAAAAGAAAGAAAAAAAAAATAACATATGATAGCCATGTGAAAATAAGATGATACTTCACTACTCCTCACCTACCTCTCCCCTTATTCTCTCTCGAATAATCTAAAACGATCAAAATTATTATGTCGAACGCGTTGTAAACGCCACAGTAAATTCTCACGATCTGTCAAGCAGTTAATACTAATCGCGATCATATAAAAGAGATAAAAGGCATTTTATCAGAGTTAGCTAGCTAGCTGGCTAGCTAGCCAGTTAGTTATCTTTCTCTCTGTCTTTTTCTCTCTTTTGTTCATCCCCCTCCTCCTACTCCTTCTTTTTCCTTATTCTCTTTAAGAGACAATTCATCTGACGTTCAATAGAAAATCTCGGAAAGTGGACGACGATCAATTACGGTTCTCTTTAATGATTACTATCTTTCTCAGGAATGTGCTACTGATGTAATGATAAAGATCTATTCTTGTTAAAGAGGAATCCTAAATTTTTTTTTTTTTAATCGACAAATCAATCCGTCTTTCGAGAAAGAAAGAAAAAAAGGAAAATTATATTAACCTTATTGAGGAAGCAAATATTTTATTCTTTTTACCAAACTAACCGACTGAACCAAAAGTTTGCACATTTTCTTGTTTTAATCATTAAAAAGCAAAAAAATAAATTTTACAAAAAGAAAAAAATCCATTGTGTTTTTTTCAAAATCAGTGTTGTCAGTTTCAAAGTAGAATTTCAACAGAATAAATGCACGCGAACTTTCGGTTGCTCTAATTAATTAAATTCAATGAAAATTGACATAATTTTTGTTGAACGAGATGTTCATGTATCTGAGACAAAGTTTAATAAAATGTGAATAAAATAGAAGACTTTAATTAATAAAAAAAAAATAAAAAAAAATATTGAAAAATGGAAATGTAGGTGTCCACGTACATATATACATATACTGTACACATACACGTATCATATACATATATATATATATACTAGCTATACCCAGCCATGCGTTGCTGTGGCTCATGTGAGCCAAAATATTACGTGTAGTATAGATAAAGGTTAGGTTATGTTCAAATGTTTCGCGCACTCACAGAAAATTCTGGCCAACAGATGGCGCTGGACTTACCTAAATCTTTTTCCTTATTTTTTTTAAATTAATTGATGATTTTAAAAATAAATTAATATAATAAAAACATATCTGTATACGAATACAAAGTTGTGTTCAAAATTGAAAAACAATCGATAAAGTACTTTTGGAGGTTAGCGGTTAGGAACAAACGAAATCTACATTTATATATATATATATATATATAACATGGATAGAGAAACTTCAGTTAGGATACGGTCATAGAAACGGCGACGAAATTGCATAATCGTGCTTCCTCAATAACGAGCGTGCGACGATGAACGAGAGATAATAATGTCGCGGAATTGTCGTTTACATATATGAAGTGCGCGCGCGAACATACGCGTACAGCAGAACGTACGTACGCGACGAACAAACCCGCAGCCATAACTGCGGCTTTAACGCATAACAAAGTTACGTTTTTACGATCGTTCCTTTTAAACGAACGAACGAACGAACGAACGAACGAACGAACGAACGAACGAACGAACGAACGAACGAATGACCCTGTGACGTTTATCCAATCCCACACAGTGTAACGTTGGTTTCCGTGTCGAATTTAATCCACGTGGATATCAACCGATACGAATACTTTTACAAAGTCCTACATACCTCTATCCCTCCCCCTCCTACACCACCAACAAGTGTGTTAGTAGTTACGCCTTTACACGATTTATCAACTATTACTATTATTTAAATAATTGCAACTTATTATTTGGTATTTCTTCAAGAATTTTTTTTTTATGCATTGTATTAATAGTATCATTAAGTGAATGATTTTGTCCAACTATTATTCTGATTCTTATGTGGATCATTATCAAAGATTTGTCATTGGTTTTCAAGGATGTCAGATCTTTTTAAATGAAGATAAAGGTTTGTGTAAGGGTTGCTGAAAGTCATCTGTAATATCATAGTATGCAAGACCTGATTTTGAGATTTCATTTTATTTTATAAAAATATAGATTATATATTGAAATATTTTAATAGGTCAAGTGTGTTATATTGAAATGACATAATGAACAATTAATTAAAAATGTATTAACTATCTTTATAATTATATCATTTTAATTTAGAAGAAAAAATTATCAATTCATATAGAACAATTCTATTTTCATTGTGTCATAATTAAAATTGTTATCAAACGACATTGTTTCAGTTTATTCTTATTAGCTTAACGAGATTTCAAAATTACATTAAAAATAAAATCCATTGTAAAACGAGAAGAAAAATACGAAATTGAAATCAAATAGAACTTAAAAAACAAAAGAACTATATCAATTTTTTCTTCTCAAAAAAAAAAAGAAAAGAAAAAAAGAAATTGAATTCCAACCAAAACTAACTCCATTCAAGATAATTAAGGATTATAATTTTCTGCATAACTTAGCCCACTTTAATAATATCTTTCAATTTCAAAAATGAAGCATTTCCGGTGTGACTTAATATTTTAATATAATCACTTTTTTTTCTTTTTCCTTTTCAAAATATATGCAATAATAATTCGTATTGCTTCAAGATGTTGTCTGATTATTTTTATTAAACCTATGCAATTGTATTTAACAAATCTTCTCAGATATAATACAGACACAAGAAATCAACACGTGTATATATATATATATATATATATATATATATATATATATATGTATATGTAAAACCACATAGGGAAAAACCCATAACACACATACATATTACATACTATATAAAAAGTAATACATACTAGACACATGTTCACATAATCTACTACTATTACTACTACACGTTAGAAATTACAAGTTCTTCATACACATATTTATACAGGGTGTCCCATATAACTGTATTCACAATTTTTCAAGTACTTGTGATAACCTGACATAAAAATACTTTAAATGAAAATTGATCTGTTTTCGATTGACTATACATTGTAATAAAAAAAAAAGTTTTAAAAAATTGTTTTTTGTAATGTTTTTTAAGATTACCTTTAGTTTTTTAAGTGGCACCCTATATTTTTAACTTTACAGTATTATAGACCGTATTAATACGAATTCAATGAACTAGTATATATTAGTTATTAACAAAAGTTAAGAATTATATTACACTAAATAATGTTTTTTAGTTAACATTGTTTGTCTGCAATAAACGTCATAAATACTTAACCGATCTGAATAGAAATGTATTTATTTTACTTTATTTTCTCAAACTTAAAAGATAAAGTAGTTTATTTAGTGATTTATAATTTTTGTATTGTCAATTTAGGTATATATATATTATTATTTAAAGTTATCTTAGTAATTTGGTTCTGTTAGTATACAATAGATTAAAATTTTACAAATTTTCATTTTCTTATATTACATATATTACGTTATATAAATATACACACACATAGAAATAGATGTATGTGTATAAAATAGATAGAAATGTGTCAGTAGAAGAGAATAATAATGTTTAGTGGTTCACATAGAGAGATTAGATGAAGGAAAGAGTGTGTGTGAGAGAGAGAGAGAGAAAGAAGAGTCCGCAAACGTTCGCGAACGGAAGTGGTCGGAGTGACCAGGGCCCGGAGATGCGAGCTGGGGGCTGGGGGCCGGGGCCGGGGCCGGGCGCAGGAAAGCGCCGACGATAAAATCGCGTCCCGAAGCCACATATACGTAGCTGCTGATACGTTATTGCGGCGACTCGTAACTCACCAGTGAATTGACCTTAAGAGCTTGCCTGGTCGCGACCGTGCCACTGAATACGAACCTCTTCGAACGATTAGATCACTATCTTTATCTGTTTCTATCTATCTCTCTCATTCACTCACTCACTCACTCACTCTCACATTATTATTCGTTTTCTTATCTTTTCCTATTCGTTCTTCTTTCTATTACACACATACACAAGTTCATTTTCTTATACGTTAATCCTCCTTTGCATATATTTTTTTTTGATAAATGCGTGTTTGATGTATAAAATCAAATGATATGTAATACATGATAAATGTGTTGTTTTATTGTAGGTTTATTATATTTATAAATTAGTTATCGGTCGAGAAAGATTAATATTTTTTTAAGATGAACCAAAAGTTCGTGAATTTTTAAATTAATATTATAACAAGAAAATAGAAAAGATATTGCTTTAAATAATAATTCTAATATATTATATAAATAATTAAAAAATATTAAATAAAATATTTTACAATTTAATAGTTGTGTTTACAAAACAATATTGAAATAAATTAAATATTTCCAATTTTAAATTAAAATTTGACAAAACCAATTCATTATGCAATCTATAACACAATAAACGCATGCAGTTTGAGTTCACTGTAATAAAATACTATTGATTGTAATTTAATAAGAGAGAATATTAGTGTATTACTTTGATATTGGTCTAACTAATAATTTTAATATTTTATATAAATAAATTAGAAAATATTAAATAATGTTTATTACATTTATAAATTAGTATCTGTCAAGGTGGATTGGTAATAAGTGTACTATACACACTTTGATATTGATTTACAAAATAATTCTAATATATTACATAAATAATTAGAAAATATTGAATAAAATGTTTTACAATTTAATAGTCGTGTTTTAAAAGGATATTTAAATAAATTAAATTTCCAGTTGTTGACTCCGATGAAATTAATTAAAAATCGTAGAAAGGATTGTCAGAAAAAGAAAGTTTCAAATAATATGGAGGATTATAATGATAGGAAAGGTAAACGTTAACGGTACAGGTGAGAAATACTAGAACTCGTTTGACTCTCTCTCTCTCTCACTCACTCTTTCTTTTTCTCGACATCTCAACAAAAAGATCCTGTGAACGCTGCTCGAAGATCATTGAACCAAGCAAAGGGTCGTATCTTCTTGAAATCGTTAACGTAAGAGTGTGACTTAAAAGGATAGCAAAAGGGTCGTTTAACCGAGTGTTCTCGATTCGAGTATACGCACTCGTTTATTTATTTCGTCCTTGTTCTATTTGTTTCTTCTCTTTTCTTCATTAATCGTCTACTCGTTTAGATATTTTAACTCTAGGAATTTATTTCCTTTGTTGATTATCGTAATCTTTTATGTTAATGACGTCAAATTAAATTCCATTCATAGAATCGTCACTGTTTGTTCATTGAAAGAATAAAAATAAAATAGCTTAGAAGAATATCAATTTGTTTCTACCATGAATAATAAATGCATTATTGCGATGATCGTGTTTTTCATACAAATTAGATCATTGTTTTTAATGATTTTATTGATTAAATTCTGATTTATGATTTATAAGTGTTTAAGAGAAAATTATTCAATCGATGAGAGTCTATGAAAAAGTTAATCAATGATTTTCTTTGAAAATAAAACATTTTCAAAATTTGACAGGTCTTCGAAAAAATTCGTCAATGGATTTGATGAGTCTACGAATAAGACGAAAATGACTTTTCAGTGATACTCGACAAATCATTGACTTAACAACTCCGTGAATTAGCGCATTGATTAACTTTTTCGTAGACTCGTGTTAAATCAAATTTAACAAATCATTGACTTAAAATTCCCATTAATTTGTAGACTCGTACATTGATTAATTTTTTCCTAGACTTTTTCTTTCTCTCATAGATTAAATATATTCCTCTATTTTCCAAATAAACAAATTTATGACAAAATCATTTTAATTCAATCAAAATATAAATATGAGTTTGTCTCTCAAAAAGTGATTTTTAGTTTTTTTTAATCAAAACTTTTTTAAACAAAAATTCCTCGAAATAGGTAGATCAAATCTGTTCATGTAAAATTTGTAAAATCATTAGAACATTGTTATTATTACGAGAGTTATAAGCAAAGTTTAATCGAGTTGTATAACTGTCTTCAACTTTAACGAGGGGGTGGGGTAACTTATGAAGGAAACTGTGTGAAAGGGTTGAGAAAGTTGAGAATAAAGGACCCTGGGTATATCAAGGAAGGGTTGTAACGACCCGGTGCCGAATTGTAAGTAAGAGTCACAGGGCTTAACCTAATTCGGGACTCGACAATTCCCATAGAAGAATAACTCACACTGTTACAACAACCAAACCAAATAATGAAAACTTTAAATCTTTCCAGCTCGGTGACGTGGGAAAACTCATTCGTTATAATACAAAATGTTTTTTCATTTCTAAATTATTTTTCTCATATTTCATGTTGATCAAAATAATTTACTAATGCACAAAAACAATGTTCAAACAATAATTTCTCATAATTACCCATATTAGACCAATCCCATCATCACTCCCCCTAAACAAAACTAACTCAAACAAAAACCAACAATACACTCAATCCAATAACAAACGGAAAACAAATATAAACATTTTGATACGATCAATACGACATAAGTAACTATAAAAAAAAATCTATTTCAGGTCGTGTTATATTCCACATACCACAGTCCTTTAATCATGCTAATTTTCAAGGGGGGGTTGAGAGGTGTGTGGGTTGAGTTAGAACATATATATATAAATATAAGTATATTCCTAACATCCATATGTAAGAGTAGTTCGCGTGGTTCGAACACATATTCTCTTTCTAATGCTTTCACCTTACCCCCCTCCTACTAGCTTCAACCCCTTTTACAAACCCCCACTCCTCGGTACATACATTGCATCGTACGAACTTCGTGTTCGTGCCCTGTATCGAGGCTGATTTAAAGCTTCTCTCGTGTAAATGTGTGTGTCTCTTGTAAGTAAGAGCTTGAGGGTACGTTCCAGTTGTTGGTACCGTACCAATCTAATAAACTAAACCTTTTGTTTTTTAACCTACACACGTGTATATGTTAGTGTTAGTGTGTGTGTGTTTGCAAAATGTTCGTATAATCTATCGTAGTTTCATTTCTATCTCTCTCACGTTTAATGCTTTTCCGCATTACGCCTTCCGTTTCTCTATCTCATTCTTCCCCACCTTTTAACGGGTCGATGATGAAGGAACCCCCTGATGAATTGTGCGCATGCGTTATACCTACTACCGTCTCTACCGTTCTCCGGTCTCCTTCTCATCCACCACCACTACTACTACCACCTAACAACCCAACCAACCCACCCCTCGCCCTATCATGGATCAATACCCAACCAGGGCACCTATTACGCTTGTCCTCGTCTCTACTGCAGAGCTCATCGTCGCACAGTGACGAACATCCCTTAGCTGCTTCTGGTTACTGCTGTTGCTAGTCTTGCACACATACACGCATACTGAACTATTCTATCTTTTATCTTGATAATGGCGAGATTATTAATATCCTTTTTCTTTTAGATTCATATGTTCAGACGTTCATACGTTATATGTTCGTAATATCACTCGTATGTGAAATTTTCATGAGATTTGCATTGTTTTAATCAAATTAGAATAGATTACAAATTATTCTAAAATTGTATATGAAAAATATTGTCTTAATTTTAACAATTGTCATTTTAAACCCAGGTTTATTGGAAGTCCCAATATTTTATATTTAATCCCGATTGGAATGCTTGAATTGAACCATCATCCCTTTCTTTCATCACTACTTCCTCCTTCAAATAAAAAAAAAGAAATTCAATGACTTTATTTGATCATTTTTCAAATTGACATTGTCCTCTAGAACGAGCAATCAAATTTTCTCAAATTCAATTAGATCATACTGCAATATCGAGTTTGGTTTAAAATCTCTGAGGGATTTCGTTACGAGTTGTCCTTCCTGTCACGCATCTTCTATACTATCGCTAAAGGTAATAGAAGGGATATAAACTTGGGATACAGAGGGGGTGGATAGGAGGGTTATGAGAAGAAGGGATAAAGGGAGATAGGCCACAAAACAACCAGCTGTTGGCAACGACATCAAACCGGTGACCCATTAATGGGGGCTTTTATGTATATTGCAATAGTTACTCTTACAACTTTACCTACACACTTCTCTTCACGATCTACCCTGCTTGTTTCTAAGATGGTGCTGTTGGTATCTGTTAAATGCATTTAACGACAATTTCTATCGAAAAGATTTAATTCATATGATGACACTATTAGGGTCGAGGATTAAACAAACTAAATACTTTCTAATACCACTTTATATCTGATGCTTTTTTGATTAAACTTTCTTTGCTTTTTTCTATCTACATTTGCTCTATTCTTTTCTTTAGCATTTGTTTGTTAATAATTATTGGATTTACTCGTTGGTGGATTATTATTTTTTTTTTTTTCGATTATTTCGAAATACAAAGAACCGAACGTTTATAACGATTTCAACTTTGACGTTTTAAAATAGAAAAGAAACGTTAGAGGAGGAGGGGGAGGTGGTGGTTGTTGTTATTATTATTATTCCTTGAAATTCGTATGAGAATATTGCTTTAGTCTCTTTGAAATGAAAATCAAATGGCAAACGGGTGGAAAGAAATATTTATTGAGATGTCGATTAAACTCGTACTATTTTATCAAACCTCACCACCCCCATCCCCTTTTTCTTTTATATTTTTTCCCTATCTGTGAAAAGAATTTGTTGAAAACGTAGACCACCTTTTCGTTGACTCAAACTGTACATTGATCGAATATTACAGCAAGATTGTGGAATTCGAAGTTTTGTTTTTTAGCCTTGAGAATCTATTGAACGGGTTTATCCTAATGAATTATTAATTGTCCTTGGATTTGGATTCTAAGATTAGAAAGAAAGGTACAAAAAGTTAAACTATTGAAAACACAACTCAACCTGCTGCTGATCTAATCTAAAATTAAATGTATATAATATAAGATTGAAATATATAGATTTTGTTTATAGCCTAGCGAATTTGTTGAATGTGTTTTGTTCAAAGAAGATTACACTAATTAATCAATTGTTTCATTGTTTTGGATTCTTCGAAGTACAAATTCGCGAGTTATGGTTGGGATGTAGCTGAAGTATTTAATACAGTATCCGGGTATATGAACGGAGCATCAATATTGACAACATATAACAACAATCCTATCAAATCTTTTCCAGCGAGTAGAGGAACGTCGATTATGAGAGAAAGAGATGAAGTAAAAGAAGATGAGAGAGTGAGAGAGTGAGAGAGAATGAGAGAGTGATGAAGGAAGGAAGGAAGGAAGAGAGAAAGAAAACATATACGAATAGAAGAGAACTCGGCTGGTGGCCTTGCACGCACCCTCACGCGTTACTCACTCTAGCAAAAGAGAGTAAGAGAGAGAGAGAGAGAGAGAGAGTAAGAGAATAAGAGAGAGAGAAAGAGAGAGAGAGAGAGAGACCTGTGACGTCAGGCGTGCGTCGCACAGGACGTTTTACGAATTGGGTCAAGAGGGAGAGATTGGCCGTTTAACTTGAGAGTGGTTCTCTGCTACGTGCTACTGTGAACACACTAACGCAGATCAGCACATCAAACCAACTGCTGCAAGTTTCTCATCTATTTCCTATTTGCTTCCCACCCAACTGCAATTTATTTTTTTGTTTGTTTTTTAGGAAATGCATTTTTATTATTTGTATAAAATTTTTTGACACTAAAACAGATCAACGTATCAAACCAATAATAGCAAGTTTTCCATCTATTTCCTATTTGTTTTTTAAATTGCAATTTATTTGTTTGTTTGCTTCAATGTTTTGGGAAATGCATTTGTATTATTTGTATAAAATTTTTTGATACTAAAACAGATCAACGTATCAAACCAATAATAGCAATTTTTCTATCTATGTCCTATTTGCTTTCTAAATTGCAATTTATTTATTTGTTTGTTTCTCTGTTTTGAGAAATATATTTTTATTAACTATACAATATTGTTTGGCACGATAGAAAAATAAATGGAAATAAAAATAATTCGGTTAAATACGAAGGTGGTAGTGTCAGTCAATATAACTTTTTAATTGTAATATTAATAATAATTATAATTATTTTCAGTGATTCTCAGTTTGTATAACTGCAAGGGTTAAATTGAACAATGCAACAAATTGTTATTTGCATTGAATAATGATACTTCCAACTGTAATTTCTTACGTTTTTTTCTTTTTTTGGAAATGGATTCTTATTTTCTATATATGAAGTAGGATATTCTTCTTTTTTTTTTTCTTTTTTTTTTTATTCAAACAAGACAACGTCATTTTAATCGATCAAAAGTATTTGAAATTTTGTATTAAGAATGATGAAAAGTGATCATTCGTGTTATGAAAGACAACAATATTATTACAACTATGCCAAAATAATAAAGATTGAGAAAATTTGATAATAAATCAAGTTTTATATATATGAAAGTTAAACAAACTGATGGTAATGTATAAGCCATGTCAATAAATAAAATTTAACGTTGTTTTACATTGTGCCCAGGTGTGTTATCGAATAATAGGAGAATCGATCGAAATTGAATTTTTCGTGATAAAAAGAAGGAACTTTTTCTTCACAAAAACGTATGCACTAAACTACTAAACTCAGCCAAAAGTTTTAGATATATGTTAAAACCGTTCGTGTTTGCCAAATCGGTTTACTTCGACAAATGAAAAAACAAACAAACAAAAAAAAGGAAAAATAAATTAATTACATATTTACGATCGTGTATTATTTGTTGAATAAGTTGATAAAATATTTACTCTATCGTGCATTATCGGTTGAATAAATACATTTATATTCAATTTAAATTACATTTATTATTATTAATATTTATTTATATTTAAAAAATTAAATATCGTTCAAAGTTATTTGGTAGAGAATATTTCAACAAATATTTTTAGTCGATGAATTTTAAAAGGGCTCATATTTTTCTCAACCCTTTTATAATGTATATGAATAAATAAATAATATAAATTGAACTCGAATATATTTCAATATAAAATATAGTTGAATATAAAATATATTTCAATATAAAATACACGCAAATATAGATGTATTTATATGTGTGTGTGTGTGTGTGTTATTTGTTGATTATTTGATGTTGGGCACGCAGGAAATACGCGGTCGAGGTTCCGCGATTAAAATTGGATTTTCGTCTATTCTCGTCCAGTCGTCCCTGAAAGTCTTTTAGACATCGCGTGTATTTGTGTAACATGTCGCACGTAAAAGAGAATGTTTGTGAGAGAGAAAGAGATAGATAGATTGATAGTAAATAAGAAAGAAAGAGAAAGAGAGAGAGAGAGAGAGAGAGAGAGTAAATTCTTCTTCGGAACTTAGCCAAACGAGCTTTTACCAACCAACACACTTTCATATACTCCTTTCAATACGACCCACCCGTCTACTGGGTGTCCCCTTTTATCCCCACTCAACCAACATCTCAACCAACACCATTAAACGTGTCCCAGCAGAGACACTTAGGTTATCGACTTGTCCAACTCAAACCAATCGAATTTTTTCTCATCCATCATCAAAAATTCATCACACTTAAGTGGGTTAATAAGCTTATGCGAGATATTATTTTTTTTCTCTCTTCCCCCCCCCCTTTTCCCCTACATAAATAAAATTAATCATTCAAACAACACGGACTTGACTTTGTTTGTATCGATTTTAAGAAAATGAAAAAGATTATTTTCTCGTTCTATTCGTATAGAATAATAAATAATAATACGTTGATGTATGTGTGTAATATTTGTAATTAAAATTAAGTAAATAAATTTTGTTTATAACGAGAAATTTTGGAAAGATTAGAAATGTAACATCAGTTTTGTATTTGATTCGTTGTTATGTTACACATGTGATTTTTATAAATATCCTAATTATAATACCTTATATATAATTCGTATTTTTCATTTTAATTACTCAACTGTTTTCTTATCTCCCATTTTTTTTTTTTTTTACTTTTTTGGTTTTATTTACTGGGGATTTTGAAATTATTAAATAAAGGAAAAAACAAGATAAAAGAAATATTTATTTTAAAATTAACAAATATTTCTGAAATAACCTAATATCATATAATCTTTCGTACAAACTTCCTAAATTCGTATATAATTGTATATATATATATATATATATATATTATTTTTTTAATCTATAATTTAATATATAATCGTAATATATTAAAATAAGTAGAAAGAATTGGCAAATAAGCTTAGAACCATTTAATTTAAAATCAACAAATATTTCTGTATTAACCTAATTCAAATATCGTATCATCTTTCGTACAAACTTCTTAAATTCGTATATGTATAAATATATATAATATTTTTAATATATATAATATAACGTATTGTAAGTAAAAAAGAATTGGCAAATAAGCTTAGAACCTTTGCAAGGCCGATGACCTCGACTAATGCTTGAGAGTATTAAAGAAGAAGGGAAAACAATGCGCTACCAAACGAAGACTGATAAGTACTTTAAGCGGAAGTCTTTCAAAGTGACCATTTAAAACGTTCAAATAGTTCACTGAACGTTCACAAAAATTCTCTTTAAATAATTATCAAACATTATTAAAACAATCAATATAAATATTAATACTAAATAACAAATAAATGAGAGAAAAAAGAAGTAAGAAACTGTGGTGGAAAGAAAAGGGGAGGGGATAGAAATTAATATTGTTTTAAAATTTATAATTGAAGAATCAATTTTTGAATTGAAATAAATTTTTTTATTTTCTAATATAAAAAATATGGCGGAGAGTGGGGAGAAAAATAAGAAAATAAGTGGTATTGGTTGAGATAGAGGAGTTGGGGGGGGGGTAACAAAAGTAAGATGGCGTAAGAAAGTTGTTCCAAGTTAACGGGATTTAAAACTACGATGGTCTTCCAATTGCAAAATTAGCGTATAAGAGAGATAGAGTAAAAAAAGAAAAAGAGAAAAGAAAGAGGGCCACACACATGAAAACTCGGGTGCCGATTTAAACGCTTTATCGATCATTTCTAAGAAAAGAAGTGGTTTGCTCTCTCTATGTAGAGGCCGCGAGCGGAAATAGAAACCTCTTCGTTCGTTCATACCGTTCATGCAGAATAAATGAGTCCTAAGAAGAACCGCGGGAGAATTTAAAATCAACATTGAACGAAGAAAGATTCGTTAAAAATGAGGGATGAAAAAAGAAATGGTAGGAAAAATTAGTGGAAATAGAAAAGAAAAAGTGGGAAAGAAGAAATGGAAGAAAAAAATTAAAAAAGAAAAAAAAATGTGTCGTCAAAAGATTTTTATACACACAATATATATATATTTTATATATAATATAAATATAATTTATTTATTTAATTAATAATTAATATAT
>NW_015149011.1:109546-147703 GCF_001465965.1 Polistes dominula | reverse complement strand
TTATATTATTATATAATTTATACTAAATATAAAATATAGAATATATATTATAAAATAATTATTTTTTTTAAATATTATAACATATAATGTATTATATATAAAAATATATTTATAAATATTTATAAACATTATAAACATTTTAAAACATTATATCACATATTATTAAATTTTCTATTTTTAATTTTGTGACGTATACTATTTCTTTTATAAACATTCAATTTTTTCATTGAACATTTAATCTTTCAAAAATTCTCTTACACACATACACACACTTTTCTTTCAAATCAAAATCTTATTCCTAGCTATGATATATTAATGAAATATTTAATTTTCAATCTAAATAGATTGATAAAAGTAAATGAAAATAAATCTTATCTATCCTTTTTAAATACTCGACGAAAGAATAAGGTCAAAGGGTAAAAAGGTAAAATATGACTACCGAAAAGAGGAAAATAAAAAAAATTAATTAATCAAAAAACAACCAATGATGGTGGGGTGGGGGTATTGTATAAAAAAAAACAAATATATCTAATTTAAATCTGGAAAAACATATCTAATATGGGATACAATTGGCCTCGGACGGTTATCGTATCGAATCGAAATGTCAGATGAATTATAAATAAGTTAGGATCGATAGACGTCCCAGAAGGCAAGTCGCCATTGGCGCCACCTAGTCTCTGGCCCTTTCTTCTTCTTCTTCTTCTTCGTCTTCTTCTTCCTCCACCTACTCTTTCTCTCTCATCCTTACTTAAGCTCTCCCTCTCAAGCTAAAATCAACCCTCTTGCGACACGAAAAGAGAAGAAGATAGACCAACGACGTAACACCCTCCCCCTTTAAACCCTCCTAACACCCCTAACCCTTTTCCATCGTATTTTCCTCTTTTTTCCAACGTCACTATCTTGTTCGTGATATCACCAAGCTTAATATTAGAGAAAAAAAAAAGTAGACCTTAACTCGTCCTCGTCCATTCTTTTTCTTTTTTCCGCTTGCACATTAAATCTTTTATTCGTCACGTTCTTTTATTCGACAATGCATTTTAATTAGACAACTAATATTTCTATCATTTTCTTCTTTTTATTATACGTTTTAGTTCTTTTCTTTTTTTTTTTAAAATGTAATTTTTTTTCTATATATTTTTACTAGGGGTGCCCCGCCACGCGTTGCTGTGGCTCACAATCAGTCCGATACACACGTTTTTAAGTCAACGAATTACCCTATACCGCCATCTGTTAGAATCTTATCGAACTAACAAAGATAATCATGAGTCTTTATTAATAAACAAATAATTCGCAATCAAATAATATTGCGATTATAAATTGAGATATAAACTATCCTATCTTTTAAGTTGGATGAAACTGCACACAGTGTGTAAAATTTGATTAAAATCGATTCAGTAGTTTAGGAGTCCATTGCGGACAAACAACGTGACACGTAATTTATATATACATTAAGATTTATTATCATCGATATTATATTGTTAAATAAATGCTGATTTAATTTTATTTGTAATTTTTCGTATAAATAATCCACGAAGTAATTGAACATTTTGAACAATCAGTTAAAACAAATTATACATCTTTATTATATTATACAATTTATATATATATTATTGATATCATTATCGAATTAAAGGTCTAATTTTAATGCTAGATAAACTAGAAACGTGTTTTAATGAAACCAAATAAAACTCAGCTATTACATACGTGACAAACCTGAATTAAAAATGATAACGATGATAAAAAAAGAAATGAAAATGAAAGAATTTCTTTGAACGACTTTGCGTAGAACACCTGTTTCATACATTCCTAATTCTACATGCATACTCATATACACGCGTATATAAATTCGTTCCATACAAATCTACCTGATTAATAATACTATTAATCATTTCTAAAAAAAAAAAAACACATACTTCCATTAAAAAAGAAAATGTATACATTTGTAATAACATTAGAGAAAAAATGTATTTTTTTTTGTACCACAAATTCTAACACACACACACACACACACACACACACACACACACGTGCATCTATGTGATAAGTGCGTATAAATTTTAGACAAAGTAAAAATTATTTTCAAGCATATTCGTACATATAAAATGAATGAAACATGTGTAATTTATTCGAGGAAAGATAGGATTAACAAAGAAGAAAAAAAAACAAGCAGAAAAGGAATGAAATATTTTGTTGTTTGAACAAAATAAATATATGATGGTTGGTCGGGGATTCAAGTTGGAAGTTTCCATCGACATGAGTGTTTCACAATAGCCGGGACTAACGGCAACCTGAATGAACTAACGTCACTGCATTATGTAACCGCCCTGAACACTTTGCTAAGGGCGCAAGTCCTATCACGAAGCGTACGCCTGGAATGATCAATGAGGTCACCAAGCTGCACACAAAAACCTTAAAACCTTATTTTCACAATGAAAAACTAATAATAATTATTAAAAGAAAAATAAATTAGCTAATAAATATTTAATCACATCGATCACAATTATTTATTATGGGGGGTTTTTGACACGAACACTTTGGAAAACAAAAATATTAATTATTTTCATTCCCTTTTTTTTTCATTTTTTTTCTTCTAATTAATATAAATTCATTTATATATCTTTAATTATCTTTACTCAACATTTATATTCTCAATTATATTATACAAAAATCAGAAGAAAATAGATATTACTACCTTGATCATTTAACAGTGATTCTATTTCTTTTTTTCTTTTGGTCAAATCATTTAGCCCAAAATTAACATTTTTACAATTAAAAATGCATTATCGTTAGATGTTATTAAATTATATTGGAAAAATTCTAATGGATTGGAATGATTTAAAAAAAAAAAGAAAAAACCCAATCAATCCGAAATCCAACTAAATAACAACGAGAAAGAAAAATCAATCGATTCTATTCACAATGGACATACAAATTTTGAGATCTAAATGAAAAAAAAAAGAGAAGAAAAAAGGAAAAGTAAGATAATATCGCACTTTAACTATAGTATTTAATAAGAGACGGAAGTTGGTCCGGTAACGAGGGAATGCGTTTAGCAAGAGAACGAAGAAATTTCAATGAATGGAAAACGTCGGTAAGGGCCTTTTAAAAGGATCGACCTTTTCAATTGACAGCCACCGTCCTTGGATGATCACAGTCACGAACTTCTCGTACACACACACACACACACACACACACATACACACGCACACGCACGTACACGTCAGCGCCACCACCAACACACACACACATCACTGTTAGAATTGTCTAACACTATTCTAACCTATCATTCGTATCAACAGAACAATCTCGTTTCTATCCATTTTTTCTTTCTTTTCTTTTTTTTTTTGAAAAATATCTTCAAAAAAAGGAAAAGTAATAATCAAAAAAAGAATTATTTCAAATAGGATAGATTGTATTCAACGAAGACACGAAGAATCAACCCTTTCTTCCACCACCCCTCTTCTTCATCAGTCACGAAAATTTTGAACATAAAGGACGAGAAAGGAAGAAAGTAAAATACAAATTTCTGTGTCACGTACATTTTAGTATTTTCTTTCATTCTCATTTTCTTTTTTCCTTTATCTATCTCTTGACCCCCTTTTTTTCAACGAATTATGCTGCCTCGTTTTGTACTCCACCCCCTTCCTTTCTTCCTTGGCTTCATCGATCCTCACACAGTGTTGCACATTCTTTATTATTTTCGCGATAGTTTAAAATAAAGAAAAATTATTAATTGGTTTTGTACCGTTTCGATTGCATCGAATTATTGTAAAAAAAAAAAACTAAATGTTTCTTATTATTTTTATTGTGCATAAAAGTGGAAGGATAAATATTAGACGAAAAAATAATTACTACACACATTCTACACACACACGCACACACACACACACACACAATTTAATGTTATTTGAAAAAATTGATTTGAATTTTGAATTAAATAAACAATATGTATGTAGGTGTGTGTGCATGTAATATGTGTATAATACTTGCACACAAATATTTAAAAATTGCAGCACAATTACACAGCTTCACTATTTTTTTTCCTTTTACACGTGAATAAAAGAAAATATTTGTAAAAATATTTAAATAATTTGACCGATCGATAGTAATGAGTGTAAATGAGACAAAAAGGAAGATTTGAATTTAGGATGATAATTAGTTGTGATCAAAATTAGGGGTGGAGAGGAATCTTTCAATGTACGTGCAAATATGTGTGCTATGTGCGTGTGTGCAAATGTGTAAAAAGAAAAAAGAAGATAATATATAAGATAGTGAAGGATTGAAGAGAACGGAAAAGCTTGGAAAGAGGGAGCTTGCATTCGAGGGCGTGTCAGAAGTCTTATCGTTGAGCTTAGAGTGGTGGCTTGTATTTCGATCAAAGTTAAAAGCTCGTCTTCTTAAAAGCTTCCTTAATATTATTATTATTATTATTCCAATTATTCGTATTATATCATTTAAAATCATATAATTATAATTAAATAAATAATTATTTTGATTTATCATAAAATGACAAACTAAAAAACCTTCGATTTTTCAACCCCCTCACGAATAATATGTGAAAAACGTAAGTATTATTGAATTATTAAAAATGGTAGAGAAATTTTCACTAAACAATTAGAAATACAAATTTATCAAATATTACGTAATGAATATGTTAAATAACAAAAAAAAAAAAAAAGAAGAAAGAAAGAAAATTATTTATCAAAATTATGTCAACTACAATGCAATCGATTCCTCAAATATTGCATTTAAATTGTCACTATCGAGAAATGATCAAGTTTATTCAACATTTTCGAATAAATTGTTCGTAAAATAATTCAATAATTATAATAAACGTTGTATTTTACCGATAGATTGAAAATATTTGATAAAATCTTCTAATTAAAATGAATGCAAGTGATTAATCGTACTAAAATCGTATCTAATTCTATCGTTATTGAATTGAAATAATTTTCTTCTTTTCATTACTATCGCGTAATCGAATGCAGGAATTGTCAATTTTCTCTTGTACCAAAATGTCTACGTATATATATATATAAGATATATGTTGTATGAGAGAAAGAATATAGAAAAAGAGAGAAGAAAACTGTCCTGCGCAGAAGTCGATCGTGAGAAAATCACTACGCGCGCATTTGTATTGAGTAAAATTTTCTGGCAAACGTTAATCTCTTCCTCTAGGAATAATTATTCTTCTTTCTTTCTCAATTGAAAAGAGAATTATTGAAATAAAAATCGTATGCACTTGAAGTTTGTTAACTTCATTCAATCAAATACACGATTCTTTCAAATATATCCCAAAAAAGAAACAAAACTCTAGGAACAAGTTTCAAATTTAATTCAACAAAATTCAAATGAAATTCTATAAAAAAAAAAAAAAAAAATTGTTTGTTTTTTCTTCTTTCTTTGAGATGATAAAAAATGAAATTATTGTTAATATGAACATTTTCTTCATGTCGAATAATTTTTCTTTTCTATTCGATATGATCCCCGCATGCGCGGGTCACAACGCTCAATTATCTTTTTCCTTCTATCGAATAAAAAAAAAAGAAAATAGAAAAAATAATTTCCTCTATATTTTAAAAATATCGCAATGTTACGTTATTGACCAAAATATTTTAAATATAATTAGCGAATATATTCCGATATGCGTGTACACGAAGAACATACAAAATTGATCTAATTGCAATGACGAGTTAATTTGTAAAATTCAACGAAAAAATGATTTATACATAAATGCGTTTTTTTTTTATCATTATCTAATATTATTATTATCTTTCTTTTCTACTTCTTCTCCTCAGCTGATTTCGAACTCTTCCACTTGTCACCATTATCGTCAACGTCGTCATATACGTCATCAAGGAACTAAGAAACGCGTTGCATCGAACGCGTCACGATGAATCGGGTCAGAAAACCACGAGCTAAGCGATCTACTCTAATAAAAAGAAAGAGAGATAGATAGATGGATAGACAGATATATAGATAAATAAAGATAAAGATAAAGATAGAAAGAGAGGAAAAGAGAGATGCACTGGTTGTTACAACTCGCTCGTCACGCATACGCACAACCCGATTTAAAGCTCTCCATTCTGTGTTCGTATACTTATCTATTTCGATTATGATCTTTTTCCTCGACACGAATGCACAAGATAGAAAAAATAAAGCACGTCAGTTTTTACTTTTTGACAGCCATAATTTTACGCGCACTTCTCCAAATTCTACGATCTTATTAAAATTTACCCCTTCCTCCATCCCATCGTTCTTTAGAAATTCTTGTAAATCCGATCACACTGATTGGAAACAAATATCGGAATTTGTTAAAAGAAAAAAAATACAAAATGTCCTTTTTCTCGTAATTCGACAAAAATCCAACAACCCCTCTCGTTCCACCCATTCACCCACACCCTTCTCTTCATATTAGGAAACAAAAACTTAATTAAAAATCCTTGAAAAAATTAAATCGAGGAACGTCCTCCTCACTTTTACGTTCTGCGAACTAGTATATCCACTCGATGATTAAACTCAATTCACTATTAATTATAAATTACAAAATTTATTTTGACGAAATGATAATGATCGTTAAAAAAATGGAAAGAGGGATGAAAGAGGTTAGATATAGAGAAATAGTACGAAGATAGTAAAAAAATATTGATATTTAGAAAAGATTAAAAAGAGATTTCGGAAGTACAACCCTACCTTGTCTCACCCTCACCCTCTCTCTCTCTCTCTCTCTCTTCTCTCCCACCCTCTCTCTTACAAAACGGATCGAAGCTTCTCTTTAACAATTCTCTTTTACACTATCGACAATCTTCCCGTCTCTCTCTCTCTCCCTCTCTCTCTCTCTTTCTTTTTTTCATTCGAAATAATTTTTCCAAAGTTCCCAAAAGGTTTATCTAATACACTCTTTACCTCTATCAATTTCTACCATTTATCTCGAACAAAATTTATTTAAGATTAGGTTGAATTAACCGACGGATGAACGGGAATAGATAAATGGACGAACAAACGGACGGACAGACGGACAGACGGATAGACGGACGAACGAATTGACGGATAGGTAAAAGTTAAAGTGATAATATTGGATCTAGACTGAATCTATATCTAATATAAGTCCAATCTTCTATATGAAATAGAAGAATAGAAATAAGGAATAAGGAGATAGAAAAAAAAAAGAAAAATAATATATAAGGAGTGATTTGTTGAGAGAGATAAAGCACAAACCTTGTCACCCATGGCTGCGGCGAGCGGTGTGTGTCGATGAGATAGAAGGTTAACAGCGCGACTTCGAGTGGACCAGAGACTGACTGGCGTTTCGTTTAGTCGAGAACCGCCGGCATCATCGACCCGTCCTTTCCCCACCACCTCAACTCACGCAACCCCACCAATCAACCAACCAACCCCCTACTTCTCGCTGTTGGAACGTAGCCGCCGTTCTATACGATTTTTTATTGGTAACCGTTTCTAACAAAGCTGCGCGCGCATATTACATTCATCCCCACCTTTGTGCTTGATACCCTGGTACACCTCGGTGAACCGGTAGAGTGAGAAAGAAAGATTCCAAGCTCATTTGCTTGGTTGCAGCGCCACCGGTGCTGCGCGCACCATTTCGTTCCGACTCTCGCGACGACAATTCCTACCTAACCCCCTTCCCCTCTCTTCTACCAACATTCCGCACCCCTTTCAGCCCCCAATCATCCTACTATCATTCTTTCTTTCTCCCCCTCTCTCTCTCTCTCTCTCTCTCTCTTTTCTAACATAAGCGTTACTCTATATAATACTAGAGTACTTCGTCCTACCCGGCAGCGCCACCGCCCAACCGAGCGAGGCCGACGTGCATCATCCCCACCACAACCACCACCACCACCGTCTCGAAGCCCAGAGAACCCCTGTATAACTCCATAACTCAACCCCTTTTTTCTCTACCACTCTCTCTCTCTCTCTCTCTCTCTCTCTCTTTCTTTCGTTCGTTCCTTCCTTTCTTTATTTCTTTCTAACTCCATCTAACGCGCCCCCGAAACGCTAACGTCGAACAGCGCAAACTCGTCTCGAAAGCACGAAACTCTGTCTCAACAGTGATTCTCTTCTTTCGTTTCACCACCGCCTTAAAGGTCCGAATTCTCTCATCATCTCTACGAGTCTTCCTTTAACCCTTTTTTTCTTTCTTTTTCTATTTTTAGTATAGATCTTAATCGTTCTTTTCTCTTTCTTTTAATACCACAAAGTGTTACATCTCTACGATTAATTTTGTTTCATTAAAAATTATATATTCGGTGTATTGAAGTAATACAGATATATGTGTAAATATATTACTTAGGTTAAAATGGGTTTATTGGTTGAGAACCACTGTTGCACGATTCAGTGCTCTTATATGTTCGGTGTATTGAAGTAATTTGTACACGCAACATTGTATTGATATGTGCATTAGTTAAGTTAGAGTATATTACAATCAGAGTTAAAAGTACAAGGGTTTATTGATTGAGAACCAATGTTGCACGATTCTGTGCTATTATATGTTAAGTGTATTGAAGTAATTTGTACACTCAACATTATATTGATGTATCTAAGTTATTGGTTAGGTTAAAGTATATTATAATCAGAGGGTTAAAAGGAAAAGGGTTTATTAGTTGAGAACCACTGTTGCACGATCTGTGCTACTGGGCTACGCGCCACACAGCGCTTTGGCCGACCGACCGACTCTAGTCTCAACCCACTCATCATACACACACACACACATTTATATATATATATATATATATATATAAATTCGTATATGTAGTGAAGTATGAAAGATAGAAAGAGATGAAAATACACGCAGTGCTATCTCTTATAACTGTCTTCCCTATTCTGCCACGTTAGAAACCCTCTTTTCATCCCCCTATTTTTTTTTCTTCAAAAGATAAAAAAAGAAAGACAAGTAGTGTCTGTGTGTGAGAGAGAAAGAGAGAGAAACTTAAAAGTAGGCTAAAAGTTCTACCATACAATCCTTATTTTTTTTTTATTTTTTTTAATTTTTTTTTCGTAGTTACTTCTATCCCATCAAATGGTCCACGGGAAAGGAGAGACCGTAAGGTGTTCCACTCTTACAATTCTACTACGACGAGATTACTTTCTTTTGTTTTTCGGACTATCTTTTTCTTTTAACTTTCTTCCTCTTGTTTTTCTTTTTTCTTTTTTTTTTCGTTCTTGGAATTCGCGTGGAAGAATTTTGCAAGCCCTCTCGCGAGTACCGTGCTAGACGTGGATCGATTTAAGGAGAAGGGTGGTTGGTTTCCTACTATTATTTGGTATGCATTATTTCTTACTTCTACTACTGCGACTCTTCTTTTTCTTCTGAATTTCTTTTTTCTTTCTATTCTTTCTTGATGTATTTTGTATTTCGTATTTTTTTTTTGTATTTTTGAGGTTGCCTATACGTTCGTTTTACAGGAATTTTTCGTACGATTGAAACCAAAGGAAAGGGGTTAGATTTAAGTAGTTTCTCGTGTTACATACTCGTCACGATTTTTGTACCACTCGAAAGAAGGGGTGTGGTGAGGTTTGCACAGGAACGATTTATAAATCGATACTTTTGGTGATACTCGATAGTATCGTTGAGTTACATAATCATGCGATAATATCGAACTTTGTGTCCCTTTGTTATTTCATTTTTTAAGTTCGACTAGATACGATTTCCAATAATTCATAGGGTGGAATGATGATAAAGAATTTGAACGATAACGTGAGTAAATTATATCGGAATTGTTCAATGATTATTGTCATATGATGTAACGTAACAAAGATTTATGTTTTCTATTTTAAATGCATAAATCATAATCAAAAATATTATTATTAATTTTCTCATTGAAATTTTATTACCATATTACAAGAAGAATATTTTTCATTTACGTTGTATTTAAAATGTATGTTAAAGGGTTGAAAAAATTTAATCGAAGAACACCTTAAATAATTAGAAAAAGAATCTTCTTAAATAACAACGATACAACAATTATTTTTAAATTATTCCCTTTAAGTTTTTCTTCTTTTTTTTAAATGAACTTCTTTAAATATCGATCAGATGGTAAATAAATCACGTTAACTGGTAACACGAGAGTGGAAAGATAAATGTCGTAGGGTTCGTAAACCAACTTCTACTCTCAATTTCCATTAAATCCTTTTCATAGTTCGATCCATCCATAATTCCGCAGTTCTATTCTAGCAAAAGCCGGTTTTGCTCTTGCAGTTTGTCTTACGAGATCTGTTTCTTCTAGATTTATTCGAATAATCGATTAAATTCGATATGTGTATACAGATTTATATACATTTATTAAATGCATAATAATAAAGTTTATTATTTCAAAAAAGGAAAGAGTATAAATTTAGAAATGGAAAAAATTACCCTCCTTGAAAAAATTAATACAAGTATTACATACAAAAAAAAAATAAAAAATAGAACATGGTATGCGTATAATTTTTATTGAAAAAAAGAAAAGAAAGAAATTATAAATAATCATATTACGTGTTTCGTAACGTTATAATATACAATTTTAACGAGAAAGAAATAAAAATTGCATTAAAAAAAATGAAAACTAGAAATATGAAAAGATGAAAAGAAGAAAGAGGGGGAAGGAGGAAAGGATTGGAAATGTTTTAATAAAATCCTAACGAACGTGTAACGATTGAAATTATTATCAATGATAAAATAAAACTGCATATAGCTTAAAAGAAAAAGTAAAAGAAAAAAGAAAAGAAAAGATCACTGATGACTTATTAAAGTGGAAAAAAAAAATAAAAAATAAAATAAAAATTGCATTAAGAAATTGAAAACTAGGAGGACGAAGGGAAAGGAAAGGGTTAAGGGATTATAAATGTTTTAATAAAATCCTAACGAGCGTGTAACGATTGAAATTATAAATGATAAAATAAAACTGCATATAGAATAAAAAAAAAGAAAAGATAAAAGATATTAAGGGGGAAAAATGGCATTAAAAATAGGAAATCTAGGAAGACGAAAAATGGGGTAAGGGGTAAGGGGTAAAGGGAAAGGGTTGATGGTGGTTGGTTCGAACCACGGTGTTCATCGAGCGAACGATTCGCACTGACGCGAGTTATGCAATCGTCGAGACTGGCCTTGCGCCAATCTTGCGTATCACTCGAACTCGTCCGACAGACAAAGAGAGAAGAGGAAAGAGACTGCCCGATGGATACATAAAAAAAAAAAAGATAGAGAGAGAGATAAACTCAACAAGAGAGACAAAGAGAGAGAGAGAGAGAGAGAAAAGAATTAGAGAGGAGACACAGAAGAAGATAATATGAAAGGAAAGAAGAGGAACGGGGAAGGGAATTAGTATGAGAACGAGGGTGGAGGAGGGGTGTGGTAGAAGAGGGTGATGGTGGTGGTAGTAAAGCAGGGGAAAAAGGGGGGAAGGAGTGTGTCGATCTCGTACACACGTTCTGCGTGTGACGCAGGTTACGAAACGCGTATACCGTCTGATATTTCTATCTATGTATGTGTAACATGTGTGTATATATATATATATATGTGTGTGTGTCCAATATGACGTTTATGTTTAAAAGTATGCTTTGATGTGACGCGTAATGTATGCATGCATGCATGCATATGATACGTGTACGTTTGTTAAATATGTAAAATTTAGATTTGTGTATGGTAAGAAGAATTTTTGTTTACATTTTTTTTTTTGAAAAATATAAATGATTAAATAGAAAAAAAATAGGAAGAAGAAGAAGAAGAAGAAATAATAATTTACTAGAATTGTGGGTATTGTCAAAAAAAAAAAAAAATAAAAAAAAATAGTCTTGAAAAAATAATCGCTTTAAATATTCGTGAATGGGTTGAAAAGTTTTGAGCTTGACACAAGAATAGTAGATTGAAAAGTTTTGAGCTTGGCACGAAGAGAATCGGTTGGAAAGTTTTGTATCTGGCATGAGAAAAGTGGTATTGAAAAGATAGTGGTAGAAGTAAACTTTTTCAATAAGATTTATTTAAATGAGAGAGAAAAAAAAATCATCGAAGTTATATTTCTCACGTGTATCTTATTAAATTCCAAAAAAAAAAAAAGCTACGAAAAATTGTATGACAGTAATCCAATAGGTAATTAGATTTCAACGTAGATCGTATTGTTCCTTACTCGAATATCACGATACAAGTTTATGTACTTGACTATGATCCTTGAATTACTTGCTTACAATGGAACTTGTTTTTTTTTTTTTTCATAATACATTTCAAAATAACGTGTGTGTAATAAGGTTCGTCAAATATCAATAATCCCTAGTAGCACAAAATATCGAAAAATATTGAATACATTGAAGACATTGAATCTCTTTTTAATATTATTTACTAAATACAAAATTATAAATATACAAAAATATTATACAAAATATTATAATAGAAAATATTAAATAATAAATACAATACAAATATTAACACTTTGTTGACCGGCTATTTTTTTTTCAGAATTTATCTCATGTCACCAGCTATTATATTTCGTAATTGAATTGAAAAGTAAAACAATACAAGTAATTTTTAATAAATTTTATTTATTATTAGACTTTAAATATTTCTTCTTGGTAATGATAAACAGTATAACAATAGTATAGAAAAATTTGTTACTATTGTAATATTTATTTTCACTGCGTTTTCCTTTTAAATAGCGTGATGCCGCAAAAAGCGCATGACGAGTTAACTCGTGACCGGTCAGCAACGTTCGGCCACAGAAACACGAGTTAACTTGGGACCGGTTAACAAAGTGTTCAATACAAAATATTCAATATTTTGTGCTACTAGGGGTGTTAAACGTTAGTGTTTGTGAAAATTACAAAAATTATGATAATTAATAAATGATAATTAAATAAAAACTATATTTTATATATAAAGAATAAAACTATACCAAGAAATTTTAATTTTACAATTTAGGTTAATTGTAATATGTGTTAAGTGTGTAAAGAAATTCATAGGAACATTTTGTCACCGTTTGACAATTCTTCAAAGTTCTATCTCTCGATTTAATTTCACGTGACTATCAGAAGACATAGCGATCTTGAAAAGTTGACAACTGGCATACTTGAACTCTATCCGAGAGCGAAGAGTGAAACACAAGAGATGAGAAAAGAAAAGAGAGAGAGAGAGAGAGACAGACAGAAACAGTATAGCAATGGTCCAGCTCGTGCGTGGTACGAGAACGAATGAGTATATATATATATACGTAGTATTTATATGTATATCTATATAAGTGTGTGTATGTTTATACGCGCAAGAAAATTTTCATAGTGTTCGTTGGTATCTTTCTGGTACGTGGCTGGTACCACGATAAGAAAGAGAGAGAGAGAGAGATATATATCATCACGTGCGAAAGATGCACCGGAAGTTAAACTGTGCTAGCTAGCCGCCATCTTGAACGTTAACTTATTTTGTAATTTATTTCTTGTATTTATTTTTTTATTTTCATTCTATTTTCATTTCATTATCATTTAAATAATTGTAATTTATATCATAATTTTCACTTAATTTTACATTTTATTTATATATATATATATATATATATATATATATATGTGTGTGTGTATATATATATTTTTTATGGAATTGTTAAGTGCACGCTTATGCACATTTTATTTGTTATTTAATATTAAATTTTATTACAGATTTAATACCGCAATTATTTTCGACAATTTACTAATTATCGGGTTGACAGCTACAAATAATTGCGGATTTCTCCAATCATTTTCATTGAAAAATTCGCAATTATTTAGTTGCCAACCAAATAATGTATTTGTTAGAAATTATATGATAAAGTGATAATACAATAACGTTATTATATATTTTTTCAATTAATACGAAATAAATGAAAAAATTTATTGAAAACATTTATCCTCATCGATCGGTTTTGACTTTTAAGTAAATATTACGTAAAATCATTTTCGATTTTAATAAAATGCTAATAAAAAGATAATTTATCGAGAGTTAAGTATCGGTAGACTCGTAGGAGTTGAACTATTACTATACAACTACCATTATATTCGTAGGAGTGCAAAGAGACGAGGAAAGGTAAATTCATTTAAGATGCAAAACTCAATAATCGTTAGATCATTTATGGCACGATGGCTCGTTCGGAGAAAACGTAAACAACGATAAAGAAGTATCTTCGAGATAGTACAAATAATCTTCTTTTATCAACTATTAATACCTATGAATAAATTATTTCCTCGTAATAAAAAAAAAAAAAAAATAGATGTATAAATTTACTGAAAAAAAAAAAATAAAATTAGTAAAATATTCTTAATAAATTTATAAAATATAAATATAATATAATTACATATAAATGTTAATTATATTTTTATAATATAATTATTTAATAAATTTAATAAAATGTCATTTAAAATATACAAATCTTTTTAATGTAGAAATTAAATAAAGTAATTTCATAATTATAAAAAAAAAAAAAAAAACTAAGAAGATGAAGAAGAAGAAGAATTATTATTACTATTATACTAAAACGGTGATTTCCTTTACAACGATATACATATATATATATATACACTTACAAAACGAATTAGTTTAAATTAATATAATAGTTAGCGCCGAAAATTAAATTATAATTGTTCCTCATTTAATGAATCATGCGTCGTGAGTCATTTAAATGATTCACAACTTCCGAAAGCACCATAGTTCCGCTTATAACCCACGCTTTCCTTGAGGGCAACTTACATCCATATTTACTTACATACATGCATTAACATACGCATAATCTAACACGTATTTTCATTTAGTTTACCAGAAATATTAAAAATTGTTACCCAATAATTCCTATTGAAAAAAACATCGATGAATAACAAATGAAAAAAATGTGAGTATAATCGATACATTTAAATAGTCATAATAAGAAATAATTTTGGAAGAAGATTTGAATTACTTAAATATTAATTTTGCATTTTTAATTTTTTCATTAAAATATGAATAAAATTTTTTTTAAATTTCAACACAATAATAAAACGTACCCCCATAAACACACACACACACACACACACACACACCTATCTCTCTTATATTCAGAAAATAATAAGAAATTAATCGTTGCGTAATTGTTACAAGGTCTTGTCAAAATACAAGAGCAACTATGTCAATTCTATTCCAGTAATCGTATTGGTTAGTTCAATTGATTATTTGCTAGGAGTAATCGTTATTGTAAAGTCGATAGTAGGACGATTATCGAATACAAACCTAACTGCACCGTTGCATACCTACACTGGCTAATAATTACCTAAACGATAATTCTAAGTTATTTGTATGCGTTTACTACATATACATATACATGTGTGTGTTTATGCATGTGTCATAGCGCATTTGTAAATACGTCGTAAATATATATTTTTTTCTTTTTCATTGAAATGTGTTTCGAATCATAACGTTAATAGTTTTCTACGAATACTATCAACTTTTTAAACAATTTACATTTTTTTTTTTAATTATATATTCGTTTGTTTCTTTATTTGTTAGTTTTGCAATAGAATCGAACAAAAATAGTTTCAAACACATGTAATAATTTTTTAATTTTAAGTAAGCGTACACACGTTTAATTAAAATTGACGAATCATTTTATTAAATTCATTACAATGATTGTATTAATTCGTATAATCTCTTTAATATTTATATATAATAAATGTTATCTTTTTTATTTTATAGGAAACAGGATAAACATTGAAACCACTGGAATATCACGCAATTATAATAATATTATTAATTAATTGTAAATAATTAATTATAAATATAAAGAAAAAATAAATAAGCATTTTAATGGTCGTACAATCATCATCATCCTCTCCACATACTAATTACACGTATAAATAATTACATTAAAAGTGTCATATATATATATATATAGATATCATACATATTTATACTTATGCACGAATAAATATCGATTCTCAATTAGTCTTTTGACGTATTAAACTCGCGTAATCGTTGAACCCACTTTATTACAACTCCTGGCGAGAAACATAGTAAACCTATAAATAAATCTGAACTGACGTTATTATTACGACGAATTCCTACGTCAATTTGGGTGATCTAAAATTTGACGCAAGACAAAGTTTTAAAGTAGAAACATAAGTGTGAAGAAAGTGGGGTTTGAATTGGGGGCGGTTTAGGGGGTAGTAATAGTGGTGGTAAGAAATGTTCGATTAGTAAGATAAACCACACGAACATGTATTATAGATTAAAACAGTATATGTGTGTCTCTCTGTGTCTGTATGTGTATATAGAAGCATTGCACTAGCACATAAATGAAAAAGAATCTCAAAGTCGTTAAAAGGCTAAAATTAGAAGGCACATGTTAGCGCCGCCGCACAGTTGTCGTTCTAAAAGGTAGGCGTTGGTTGGTTGGTTCGTTGGTTGTGTAAAGGTCGCGTGGATTTCATGGATCTAACCGTTGATGATAATTTTATGCGACTTTTATTCTTTTTATTTTACCACAAAAAAACACACATACACACATATACAGATAGTAGAGACAGAGAGACAGGCATACATACGTATGCACAAAGCTTAGATAAACTTCTGTGCTTTTACTTTTTCAAACCACCTGACTGTTATTTTTTTAACGAGATTAAGAAAAACTCTTCCCTTTAAAACAGGCTAACCACCATTCGTTTTGATAAAAATCTCCTTGTGTTACCTGAATTTGTAGGATTTGTTTTTGATAAAATTATTTTAAGTGAATTTTTTTTACGTTGACATGAATGTGTACAAACGGTACGAAAATAAAAATAAAACGATATATATATATTGCTGAATGAACGTCAATTGACTTGAATGGAAAATTTATGAATGAGTCCGAAAAAAAAATACAATTCCTCGTTGGTAGCGTGAGAGTTAAAAAAAAAAAATAAATAAATAAATAAATGACGTTTGAAAATTCTGTCAATGGTCGTTAATTACAAATCCAAATGAAATTAATTAAAACGATTGCACGGGGATAGGGTGGAGAAAAAAGGGTTGGTTAGTCGAATACGAGTTAAAGATTTTTTACTATGGAAATTTTTTTCCACCTTTTCAAAACTTTAATTGAAAATTGTTAAACTAACGTAAGGGTAAAATTTGTTGATCATTAATATAAACTCGTATAATTTTCCAGTAACTTTTGGAACAGCATACGCTTTATTCTTATCCGTAACTTTTTAATTTTAGTCAATTAAAAGTGTTATTCGACTTGTGAAAAATAAAATTGAATTTATAAACGTGTTTTAATTTAATGATAATAATATTATAACTTGTTTATGAAGTAGTTATAAGTATGATCAATTATTTATAATAATAAATTTGTAAAATAGAAAATTCATTTTAATAAATCTGCGAATAAATTAAGTCAACGATGTCGATGTTTACAAAAAAAATATGAAGTTTGACGCGTGTCTACGAAAAAATTAATCAACGTTTTAATCAATCAATCGATGTATGGTAAATTTATGAATAAAATTATAAGTCAATGATATTCATGAGTATAGTTCAATTTAAAATATATTTAAAGCATATAAATATTAAAGAAGAAAAGTCTACGAAAGAAATAAATCAATGTATGAATAATATGTACAAAATGTTGTAAATAAATGAATATAAATGAATATAAAATCGATGATTCGTTAAAATAACAACATTGTTAAAATGTTACGTGTGTTTGACACATATACGTGGGAAGAAAATATTAATTAAATGTATCTACGATAAGATCGATCAATGTATGAATTTATGAATAAGATTATAATTTTGTAAGTCAATAATTTGTTGAGTATTGTTCGATTAAAAAAATACGTGTCGATTAATAAATAATATAAAAAGGACGGAAATATTAACAAATACAAAGTTTACTTCTAATAATATTATATATGTATGTGTATATATATATATATATATATAGCTATATAAATATGTTTGATATAATACACGTGGAAGCGCGTAGGAGGAGTACGCACATAGTAGAAATTGTGTAGCACGTGGGGAAGAGGCATCGTATCAAAGAGTGATAGAGAATGAGTGAGTGAGTGAATGAGTGAATGAATGAGTAAGTGTATATGTGTGTGTGCGTGTGTATGAGTGAAAGAGAAATAAAGAAAGAAAAAGATAGGAAGAAAGACAGAGAGAGAGAGACAGGGGGGTAAATGCACGTAACCGTTGTAAGGAGAAACATTTCTGGTGAATCACGGGTGGTGTTGTACCGGATCACTCTGGTTTCGTCAGCCCATTCACCAATCCACAATTTGTACCGGTTAGAGCCGGTAAATCGACGACAGACAGTCTTATGCGACTTGATTAGCAACTACCGGTTTCTCGCGTACCTGAACATCAATGAAAAAGAAAGAGAGGGAAACAGATGGAAGAGATACAGTTCTTTACAAAAGTACTTATTACTTGAATAAACATTTTCAATTTAATGATGAATTATCATTTTTTCTAATATTCGTTTAAAATAAATTCGATATTGAATCACAAATAATAAAGGATTGGACAAATAGTCAATGGTTAATCAATTTTGAACAAATTTCAACAAGTACGAGATCAAACAAGAGGCTTATTTTTTACATTTAGTGTACTTCAAATTAATTTAGTATCCATATCTAATGAATCAACGAATTAACAAACACTTTCTTGACCATCCGATAAAAATACAATGAAAAATGTATGTGTAAAACATACACAAACACATAAACACACACATATAGATTGACACTATCTTTTACATTAGTCTTCTTGCCATTCAGTAGTAACAATAAATGATATCTTGTGCGTATCGTAGCCAGTTCTAACCGGAAAAACGGCGACTGGCAGTCTCAAACGATTCTGATAGTGTCGTCCAAGCTAGCAAAGTAAGCAAGCAAACAACCAAGTATACAGCCAACTAACCAAACAACCAACCAACCAAGCCGGATCGGATACCCTGTCTCTCTCTCTCTCTCTCTCTCTCTCTCTCTCTCATACACTCTCTTGACACTTCAATTTCAATCTCTCGTGCGCGTTCATGGTGAACGAACACGACTTCTAGATTGTCTGCTTTATCAAAGCGTTACAGTGACCTAACCAACCTAACCAACACTCAAGACTTTTTACCAAAACTTCATGGAAACTTCCCTTCATAGCTGTCAACCCTCTTCTCTTTTTTCTTGTTTATTTGTTCTTCTTTTTTTAAGCACCGCTTACCAATTCCTTACGACTTACCAATAACTTGTTTGACTGCTGAAAAGATTTTATCAAAGGATAAGAAAAAAAGGGGTTTTCAATCTTTTTACACGAGTAACTCTCTGTTGAGTTGAAAATATTGAAAGTTGAAATCAAACAAATGGTTGGGGGTCAATTTATGGAATGTTTTGAAAAAAGTTACTAGAGAGAAAAGAACAAAACTTAAAGAAATAAATTATCTTATTGTTTGTTTAACTATTAGTGTAGACAAGTATTTAAAAAAAATAATAATAAAATGAAATATAACTTAAATCATTGGGAAGTTTTGTTGATTAACAAAAATGTGAGTATAATAATAACGACTGTTCAACTTTTCAGCTTTTCTCTTGGTGAGAAAATAGTAACTCGCTTGCGAACGATGATACGGTTTGGATACATAGAAATCTCGTTTCTTTTTTTACGTTTCTGTACTTTATTTTGACTGGTTTTTTTCTTCTTTTTTCTTTTTTCGAGACAGTCGTTCCAACTTTTTCTTCCCTTTTTTCTATTTTTCTTTTTTCTTTTTCGCTTAACGTCACTCTGCATTTTACTGCCAGCATACCGGTTGCAGTACTTCAAAGGTTACAGTAGTAACACGCTGGTGAGTCCTTCAAAGAGTGCAGTCATTATTATGCTAGAGCTTGTTCGTATAAACACTGTAAATAAATTAGTCAGAATAAAAAAAAAAAAAAGGACAATAAGAAAAAAAGAAACGAGGTTGAGGAAAAGGAAATAAACGACACGTGACGTTAATATTTGTTCATAAAAAGTCATTTGATTCATAAACCTCAGAGCATGACTAATCTTTTTTTTTTTGTATGTTTGGATGTGTTAAATTTCTAAACATTTTTCTCATATTTCGTTTGGTATCTTTAAGATTATCGTATCATAGAATACGTACAAAATTAATTTTAGAAAAATAAAAGATGTCTGTGAAATATTTCATCAATGATTTTACGTATGTAATAAAAAAAGGTTTGGAAATTTTGAATAAATCTTTGAAAAAATTCATCAACGAATGAGTCTATGAAAAAAAAAAAAACAGTTTAAAATAAGTCAATGATTATACGTGAATCTACGAAAAAATCAATCAATGATTGTCAAATATATTATATAACTAACATAAGTAAATCATAACGTAATCCCATGAAAAAAAAAACATCAATTTAAAATAGAGTTTATAAAATAATCAACGATAATACGTTGTAAAATTAAATTGTCAAAAATTCGTACGTGTCTTCGAAAAAACACGTTCCATTCATCAATGGAAAAACCCTTTCCGTGATAAATCATTGATTAGAAACATTTCTAAGCTCATTATCAAATTAAACTTGCAAATAAATGAATCATTGATCAAACCGGATCGTAGAATCATTTAAAAAAATATATATCAACAAATCATTGATTTAACAATACCATAGACCCCTATAGAAATTATACCTTCAACATATTAATGTTATTATAGTTTTAATCAAATCATTGATTTAATCAGATCATAGATTCATTTGAAGTTAACAACTCGACAAATCATTTGTCTAAACCATACAACCCAGACCCAATATTGCAATAATCACAAATAACAATCAACAAATCATTGGATTAACAATACCATAGACTCGTATCAAGATAATACTTTCCTTCAACATATTAATGTTATTATAATTTTAATCGAATCATTTATTTAATCAGATCATAGATTTATTTGAAGTTAACAACTGGACAAATCACAAATACCTAATAGTCAAGTAACGATCAACAAATCATTGATTCAACAACACCATAGAGACTTGGCTGGGTGTTGAATCACACTCGACATACTTTTAACGTCGAGTCTGTTCACATCAACGATGAAAAGTAGAAGATGGTCTAATACTTTGACAAAGAATAGGGATGCTGATAACGACATGGAGGAGGAAAAGGAAGAAGAAAAGGGGTTAGGGGTTAGGAGTAGGAGGAGGGGGTAGGAGGACGTTCGAGTTAATACGAGAATGGACGCAACCAGGACGATCGATGTAGAGAAACTGTACCGGGTCTTATCGCGACTCAGCAAACTGCTTCCCGATAACAACTGGTTCGTTGGTTTGGAAAATCAATGACCCTAATCATCCTATCGATATGATGCGGCTTGGCTCCGATCATCATTAGAATTTGTTCATTGAATATATTATTATGATCTTGCAGTTTAGTAATCCTAAATTTTATTATTCTCGTTTCCCGATTCCCCTAGGGAACATCATCCTAATTTATTGCGATAAGAAAATGAATTTGTTGTTTATTTAAAAATATCATTTATCATCATTGAAGAGAGAAGGGAGAGAGGAATCAAGATTTTGCTTTTTATTTTTATTTACGATAAAATTTTTTTTCCGAACAACCTAAATTAAAATTTAAGAATAAAATATTTAATTGAACAAATGAAAAAAATTAACGATGTTATTAATATTACTTAATTATTATTATTAAATATTAAATTGATTGTATAATATATTTAATTTCAATTCAAACAGGTGAAATATATTTATGTTGAATATATTTAATATATTATTATATATTTTATATATTTATATATTATTATTATATATTTAATTATAATAATACATTTAATTTCAATTCAAACAGGTGAAATATAATTATGTTGAATAATTTCTAATACGAAACCAAAAAATAAATCATATTCGTTAAATTAAATAAAAGTTAATAAATAAATAAATGATGGATTGCTAATAATAATTATAAGGGATGGAATGTATTATTTTATATATAGAAAAAAATATAAAAAAAAATAAAGAACTGATATAAACTTTTATAATATAAAAAATTAATGATCCAAATATTTTTTATAATCGGTGTATATATATATATATATATAGGGTGAATCAAAAGTTGTTATGTTGAAAAGTTATTGTGTTGAAACTTTACGTTGAAACTGTATAATGGATTTGTTCTTATAAAATTGACTTTAGAAATATTCATTTAAAACGTAAGAACATTTGGTACAACCGAATATATATATATACACGAACAGGTTGAAAATGACATAGATGATGTTACTTATTCGCGTGCTCGCTCGTGTCTATGGTGACCGTGACTGTATCTGCGTCGGAGGAAGAGACACATTATACTTAATCTACCTCTGACTATGCTCCGCACAACCTCCTACTTCGTGTTTCGCGATCGTGATGCGACTATGATGTGAGATAAAAAGAGACAGAATGATATACAGAAAAAGACAATGCGTATAAATGCGTGCATATATTCATCTCTTTCCTATCTGTGCGTATGCATATGTATATATGTATATATGTGTATGTATTTGTAAGAGAAAGAAGAGTATGAAACAGATCGGAGCCAGTGACTCATCACCATACCCCGCGTTCAAAACACTTTTAACGCCCGGTATGTATGTAACCGTTTACCGTTTCATTTTTTTCATTTTTTTTTTTTTACGTGCCCACATATTATAACGTTTATTATAAACTTAGCGAACAAGAGACAAATGCATAATATGAGATAACGCATAGAGATAACGCATTAACGTTTACGATATATTTTTAACGACTTTGTCGATAAGTGTTATTAGATTTAAGATGTGTTATAAAATTCATTTATACCGACACTAATCTCTTTATCTCAATTACTGTTGCTTCTTCGTTATTTTTTTACAGTTTTTTTTCTTTTTTCTTTTTTTTTTTTTTTCATTCTTTTTTTCTTTTTTTTAACTCGAGAGAATGTAACGAGTGAATGATTTAAAGTGATTTTCTCTGTTTACGGCGATATAGATAAGACTGTATACAATATGATATTTTAAAAATTGTACAATAATTAAATATACCCTACTAATAGCACAAAATATTGAAAAATATTGAATACATGTGAGATTGAATCTCTTTTTTTAATATTAAATACACGTGTATTCAATATTTTTCAATATTTTGTGCTACTAGGGTAATTTCAGTTTTTTTTCGTTTAATAGAACATTTTGAAAAAAAAAAGATTCTTATTGGTAGGAATTTATGGAAAAATAATTGCATTTATAGTTTTATCCTTTTTTTATTACTCCTTAATTTTTATGAATAATTTATACGAATAAATATTTTCTCATTCGTATTAGAGTTTGATAATCGAGATAAATTATTATTAAAATAATTTCAACGAAATGTATGTGTGATGTAAAATTCTAAAATAAATATGTAATCAAGCGTAATATGTAAAAAAAAAATCAACGTCGTTTTATAGAACGTATTAACAAATAAAATCAACGAATTAAAAACGCACCTGGGTACATAGAAAAATAATAATAATAATTTCCATAAAACGCGTATCTACGATATAAATCGTTCGATCATTGAACGAGCTTGTGAAAAAACGATCAAACCAACAACAACAAAATATATAATTATATTTAACAAATAAAAATCAATCGATCATTGTTATTACATAAAAAAAAGCCTAACTAAATCTTATAACTTTGTAAAATATCACGAATAATTTTATTCGAAAAAAAAATCCTGATCGAAAATAAAAATGAGATCAGGAGTGGGGGGGAGGTAGAAAAATAAACAAAAAAGAAAAAAGAATAGACAGGTAGTGGGCGTATGTGTAGTTTCGAGACAGGAACAAGTATTTAACCCGTTCGAACACGTTATGCTCTCGTTACCATCTCGAGATGGTTGACACCAACCACACACACATACACACACACACACACACACACAATGTTAGACGGAAACATTAGGCTAACGTTAGGCGCAATATCAGAGCAAAACTACTCGACTGAACTTTGCTTGGTTGTCTGCTCGCTTGCTTGATGGTTGGTTGGTTGGTTGGTTGGATTGTTTGCACGCACGCATACACGCATGATTGTATCCGAGGTTATTGTGCGTCATTAAGACATGTTAACAGCGAGACGTTTCTAATACATGCATGTAATATGTATATGTTTATATGTATAAGTCTATGGATATGGGTATGGATGTAGATACATACAAATAGGATGACTTAAGGTCAGGTGTACGGAAAAGGCGTCAACGTTCTGACCTCTTCAGGGACGGCATGTTAAATTATGCTAATTTAATGAAGTGCTCATCAATTTGACGAATGTTGATATTTAATCAATGATTAGTATTCTGGTGAAATATATTTATAGAAATATGTATATATATTTAGGCTCAATGATAAGGAGAATATTTGGAATTGTAACTATATATGAAAAATATTATTAGCTTATTTATTTAAAAATAAAATAATAATATAATTAATATTTAATATAATGACGTGTAACTGATAATATAATATTTTAATAATATATAATCTAATATATAAAATTCTCGTGTCATAGTGTTAGTAGCCAAATTCCTCCGAAACGACTTGACCGATTTTTATGAAATTTTGTGTGTATATTCGGTAGGTCTGAGAATAAGACGTAAATTATTTTTCATACCCCTAAGTTAGAAGAATGGTCCACCCCAAAAATTTTATTTTTATTTTTTCGACAAAATTTTTTATTTTTATTTTTTTATTATTTGGCACTTAAAACTACATACAACTCTAAATTTTCACCCTTCTACAACCAACCCCCATTTTTTAATAGCGATATTAGTACTTTAATAATTTTCAACCCTTGGTGGTCGATAACCTGATTGTCTTTTTTGTTTATTGTTATAATTAGTGACAGATATAAAATTATAAATATATTAATTAAGATAATAAAGTACAATGAATTAAAAAAATAGATGTTTGGTGTTTTGTTATTTTTATAGGCCGTCATCGTTCACAGCCATTCCTCTTTCAAGCATAGACCACATTTCCACATACAATAAGTTACTAATTTTTTATTTGACTATCAAAATATTCACTAGAAATAATTTATATGGCAAAACAACGTTTACCAGGTCAGCTAGTATTATATATTAATTATAATTAATATTATTATTAATTAATAATTAAATAATAAATAAATAATAAAAATAAATATAAATAATAAATAATATATATATTATTATAATTAATATATAATATTATAACATATAACTAATACAATATTTTATTAATATTAATTATAATTAGTTATATGTTTTGAGAATTGTGTTCCCCTTTTTTTTTAATATAGTATTATGAAAATAGTATGAAAGATTGTTTAAATCAAAAATAATGAAATCTTTAATGTAATTTTTTGTAAGCATTTTATTTCGAATATTAAAATCCCAATTAGATGAAAATAAAAAAGAAAGAAAGGAAGAAAAGATATAAATTTGAATGCCAACGTTTAAACTTATCACACGGATAAGGAAGTTAAGGTGCACGTTAGTAGAATAATGAGATCTTCTAGTTTACACCAACGTTCTTACTTATAAACAAATAATTAGTAGATTCGTACACTAATGTAAAAAAGAAGATACTTGGAGTATATATATATATATATATATATATATATATATTCAGAAGAAGGAAATTAAACTTGAAACGTATAACCTCTTTCTTTCCTTAATTATTATTTTTTTTCTTCTTTCTTTCTTTCTTTCTGGATTGCCGACTTCGCGAAGAAAATTCATTTACGAAATATTCATTTTTCTTTTTCTCATAATTCTCTTTAAAAGAGTATTCTTTAAAAACCTTGAAAATATAAAGAAAAAAAAAAGAAAAAAAATAATGATAAATGTGATGAGAGAGTAAAAAAAATCTCCAGTTTTAATATCAAAACTTATATTATTCTCAATTAATAATGTACTTTAAATTATCAATTATATAAGAACATTCATTTGATATATGAGATTCTATTTATACCTAATAATTATATAAAAAAATAATTATGTAAAATATATTTGATATACATATAATTTAACAAACCTAACACAAATCTGTTTTGCTATTTCTGCAACGATTATCAAATTATTTTCTAAAATAAATAATAGATCTTGAATTAGATTAAGAGATTAATATTTGATAGTATTAGATTAAAATTTTTATCAAATTAAAATATTGTATTAAATTTTTATTTATATCATAGTAAAAATGTACATTGAATTAAAGTTTGTATAAAAAGCCACGCGTATAGATAATTTGTCGTATAGATAAAGGTTAGAGGTTATGTTCAAATGTTTCACGCACTCACTGAAATCTATGGCCAACGGATGGCGCTGGATTTACCTGTATTTTTTTTCTTTTTTTTTAAATTAATTAATTATTTTATAAATAAATTAATGTAATAAAAACCTTAGCTGTATGCAAGTGCAAAATTGTATCAAAATTTCAAGACAATTAGTAAAGTACTTTTAGAGATTACCGATCAGGCCCAAACCAAATCTACATATATATATATATATATAATATATAATTATAAAATTGGGATCTCTAGCACTTGAATACGCTATCTGGTGGCTAAATTCAAAATTAGAATAGATAGGTCGAATTGCTTCGTCACGCCCCTGCCAAAAATCCCAATAGATTTTTTAGAAAGTATAATTTTAGTTGTTTTTGAAAAATTCAAGGACACGACTAGAGTTCTAGTTCTTTTTTTTGGTTTTCTTATTGTTCAATGACCAATAGGGGGCTCTTCCGAATTAATTATATTGCGTATAGGAAAATGAATATATATTTTATAGGACGACCGCATTTGAGACGATTTGCAAACTCGTTAGTTCTAATTAGCTTAGTTAAAGCATGCACTCTCTCTCTTTCTCTCTCTCCTTTTCTCCCCCTCTCTCTCCCTAGTTCCCGTGCATCCGTAAAACGATGAAGTAGATGAGAAGCTCAAAAGTCGGGTTCGTTAGTCTTGTTTTGTTGTTAAATTTCCCCACGGCTCTTAAAAATATATATTCATCTATTCCAACACACCTGAGAGAAAGAAGACCGAAAAAAAGGAATAAACAAAAAAAAAAAAAGGAGAACACAAAACTTTACTGAGAAACTATAATATATCGATCATCTAAAGGAGAAACTTATATTTTATTAATTACTTACTTCATTTTATTTCACACAAAAACTTCAAATTAAACTTTATATTAGAAATTTATATTATATATATCCTTTTTATAGAAAATATAATATACAATAATAATAATAATAATAATAATAATAATAATAATAATAATAATAATAATAATAATAATAATAATAATTCATCCGTATTTTTATATTTTATTTATTTTATATTTATTATATAATAATATATAATAAGTATTATATTATATAATACAATATATATAATAAATAAAATTATATTATATAATAATTATATATTTAGTTTTATTATATTATTATTTTATTTAGATTTATAGATTATATTATATTTTATTATATTATTATTATAATTATATAATAATAAAATATATAAAAATAAAATTATTATATAATTAATTAATTATATTAAATTAATATAATAAATAATATTATTATTTTATTATATTATATAATAATAATAATTCATCTCTATTTTTATATTTTATTAAATATTACATTTTTATTATATCACTATAGACAAATTATTATTTAATATTGTATACGAAAACAAAAAAAAAAAAAAAAAAAAGAAAAAAAATCCTAGGAATAATTTTACAATTAATTAGTAAATATTTTTAGAATAGAACATATACCTACATGCATATTAATAAAAAAAAATAAAGAAAAAAAAATTAATTATAAAATATTTGACTTTCTCGAAAGGAGAAAGGAATTTTATTAAAAAACACTGTACACACGATATTAAATAGCAAAGAGGACAAAAAAAAAATGAAAAGATAACGCGACTCTTGCTTTATCAGGACGTTATCTTTGCTTAAGGAATTTACTTAATATCGATTACAACCCCACACCCTCTACCCCAAACCTCCGTTTCACGTTTCTTCCACAACCTTAAACCATAATAATACTATTAGACGCGAAAACGACGTTTAAGTGGTACCGTTTTGTATAAGAACACGAAAAAAAAAGAACAATATTATTATAAAAGGAAGAATAATAATTTTTCTAACTTTTTTTTTCTTCTTCTTTTTCTTTTTTAAGTTATCACCGATAATATCTTTTCTTGAACAACGAGCTAACTGGAAACTTCTCATTTTCACACAGTTTAAAAGTAACTTTTGTACTTCGGATAATGGGTTGAACGTATGTATGGTTCAACTTCTTTATTATTAAAACTATACTTTATTGTTAAAACAATATACACACAATTTTCCTATAACACGGTTAATCATACCATTTTTCTGAACAAATTGTTGATTATGCTAGAAATGTTGTGTGCGTGTTAAACAACGTTAGTAAAATTATTCCTTGATTTAATTAGAAAATAAAATAAAAGCAAAAACAAAAAAAAAATAACAAATGTTTAATGCCATGGGAATTTAACATCGTGAGCAAATAATAATAATACAAATGAATTGCAAATAATCTACGTAGTTTCTCTATGTGTATTCGTTTTAAATAATAATTCAACGTAAAATAATATACCCTACGGTATTTTATACAGAAACAATGTCAAAATTATTATGAAAGTGTGTTACATAAGAGTTGTTTCAATTCTGTTTTAAATCAACATGTAACAGACGCACACACAAACAATATGTGTTTAAACGCTTAAAAAATGATGATCCTGTTAAAAGATCCTTATTTTTACGTATAAAAAACCGTTTGTGTAAAATAGTCCTACTCTCAGTAGTATAAAAGTAATTATTTGCATTCACTCGATCATCAAAAGAGAAAGAGATGAGGTTTAAGGAAAAGAACAAAAAAATAAATAAATCCTTTAAGCAAATGACCACCGTGTAAATTCCTTTAGGACTTCTATCTAATCGTAAATAAACTAATATAAAAAAAAAAAGAAAACTAATTCTAGAAGATTTAACTTTTGATTTTAAATAAAATGAAGTGTTTGAATTTTTTTAAAAAGCAAATTATTCATCGAACCAAACACAATCAATATACGTACGATATATGTGCCCATAATTATGAAAGTGGTCTAATGTAAGTCAAAATTTAAAAAAAAAAATGAGTTTATTAGTTATTACGCACCACATTATTTTAAATTAAATAAATTCAATGTAATTGTCACGATATTTTTAAAAATGAATCGTTAGATAATCATTGTTTTTTCAATATTATGTAGAATAATTCATTTAGTGTACAAATGTAATTCTTTTGATATCTCGAAACAAGAGATACATGACTTAGACCACTTTCATAATTATGGGCACATATAATATATAAAGTATAATATAACAATAATAATAGTAATATAATATTATTAAATTTATTATTATTAATATTGTATTGTAATTAATTACTTATTAAATAGTAATATAATATTACTAAATTTATTATTATAAATTTACAAATTATTGTTAATTTATTAATACTATTTTTATAGTAATAAAATATTATATTACTATATAATAATAATAATATAATATTTAATATATCATCATCTTAATTAATATTAAAATAATATTATTTAATATATTATAATATTAATATAATAATAGTAATTAAATATTTATATATAAAATATTATACATTACTATAATAATAGAGAGTAATTAAATATTTATATACAAAATATTATATTTTAACTTTTGCTTACCACACTTGGTCCAAAGGACCCAGACCTTTTTTGCAACTTGAGTCATTTTTGATCAATTGTTCAACTTTGGTAATTTTTTAAACATATTTAAATTTAATTTAAAGCTATAAAACCTATATAGTCTTTTTAAGTAAGTATTAAAGAAGTCTCAAAAAAATGTTGTTGTAAATCTGTGCAATAGTTTCTTTTTTATAACGATTTTTCTCGCCCGTGTCCAAAGGACCCGGGTGTGGTAAGCGTGTTACTCCAGGAAGGGTGGTAAGCAAAGGTTAATGTAATAATATTAATTAAATATTTATATATAAATTTCCTAAAAGGAAATGATACTTATGATCGTATCGTACTAAACAAAAATTAAAACTAAAATTATTTATAATATTTTATAAATAAATATCTGATATATTTCATTGCATAATAATAATTAAAAAAAAACAACAACAGCAACTTACGCTAAAATGTTACAGTTTATAGTATTATAAATTTGTTACTTTAATCGAGGAAAAATATTGAATCGTGTTATATAATTTGTTGGCAAGATAATCTTTGATATAATTGATTTTTTCACGAAAAATAAAAAGAATAAGATAATAGAAAGTTAAGTATCAGAGTTTAAAGGAGAATGGGCGAGGCCCTTTGATCGATTAATCGAAGTACCTATGTGGAAGGCGTTAATACGATCCCCCGCGACTATTCTCCCCCCCTCCCCCCTCGCCCTTAGTCCCTTGGCTGTGTTTCGAAGTACGTAATTAAGAGCAGACACTATTTACTTTCCACTCGAATGAATTTACTCGAATCCCTTATCGTCTAGGTTTCGAATTCGTTCCACATTGTATTGCCAATATATATATTTCCCTTTCTACGAACTTTTTTCTATGAGAAAGAGAGCAAAAAACTTTATTCTAATGAAAATATATAAAAAAGAATAAAAAAATGTAATTCAACAGTCGTACATCTGTTTCATTTCTAATACAATTGAATTACAATATAATAGTTTTAATAGATAAAATTATTTGGACACCCCTTGTATGATTTAAAAAAAATATATATATGTATATTATATTTTATTAATATATATTTAGAATTTATATTTAAAATTTCTATTTATTTTTATTAATTTATTTTTATTATTTTATTATATATATATATATTTATTATTTTATTATATTTTTTTTTAATTAATTTATTTTTATTATTTCATCATATTTATTTTTATTATTATATATATATATATTAGAAATACAGTGTATAATAAAAAAAAATAATAATAAAAATAAATGTTAATTATAGTTTGAATATTTTGTATGTTTTATTTATATCTATTGTTGCATATATTCGTTACAAGTATGTAATTTATAAACTCAGGGTAAAGAAAAAATGTATATAAAAGTGTGTCGTCAAATAAACGTTGAGAAAACACAATCACTGCTAATACATTTTGAATTATACTTCACCTTTGACTTTACCAAAGAATTCCAAGGATCCTTCGACCTTTCATTCCGATCTTATTTCAAACCATCCTTTTTGATTTCGATGAAAACATATTATTATTGAAGGTACTTTCAATTTAACTATTTATCCTCAATTCTCTTCTCTTTCATTCTCATTTTTCTCGTTTTCAAATTTTCACGTTCTGCGTTATTTTGAAAGAAATATATTGTAAAAAACATTTTACTTTTAGAAATTTTCTTTTCTTTTTATTTTTATTTTATTTTGATTTTTTTGGTTTCTTCAAGTATTATCATCATTATCAGATTAATTTTATCTAATTTTATTAATCAAATACAAACGAAATAAATTACATGTTCTCTCACATTTATGGACATACATTCGTACGCATGTATCTACGAGTAAATATAAATTTAATGTTTCTTATCATCTCTGATATGTTGAATTATCGGATTGAAAAGTTTGAAAAAGAAAAAAAAAGGTTATGCGATAAAAATATTTTTTTTTTTATTCTTCTATACGATCTATGGCGTGTGTTATCAATTTCGTTATCAGAGTTTGATGAAAAAATTGTTTGACTAATTTATTTTTTTTATTTTTTTGTCAGAATTTGTTGTTAATATGTTTTCAAGGCTTTTTCGTGATTTAAAAATTTACAATTAAACGAAAATAAAAAAAAATATCAGAATATTAAAACTAAATTGTAATTTGATTTATCAAATAAAACGATAATAATAATTTTAAACACACATGGTGAACAGAAGAAAAATCTTTCTTTTTTTTAAACTGTATTTGAAATTTTATTCAATTTTAAAACCCATATCGAACAACACAATTCTTTTTAAGATTTATTTTAAATATTATTATATTTTCTATTGTACTTGTGATGATTTAAATAAAAAAGTAAAGAAAAAGTAAAATTAGTTTACGAATAAGAAGGTAGACAAACAAAAATTACACAAACAAACAAAAATAAAAACGACAACTTTCGATACAAACTTTAAACATAAAAAACAAACTTTTTTTTTTTAACAAATTTTAAAATAAGAAAATAATCCGAAATATCTCAAAATAAGTATAACACATTTTGATGTAACCTGTAGTGAAAAAAAATTTTTTCAAGGTACTTTCAAGAGTATTTATTTACTACAGCACACAAATGTAAATTTTACTATCCGCGAATAAAAGGTAGCATCTTTCCGGGGAATAAAAAAAAAATGAAAACTAAAAAAAGAGGCAACACGCAGGATGAAAAAAAACACACACACACAAAAGACATTTTGTGCACGAATCAGACTATTACTGTTACTAACATTTTCATCGACGCTACTAGGAGAGCACCTTTGACCTACTTTACTTATCCCATTAACGAACACGATGATAACCTTTGCTCTAGCAAACGCGATTTTAAAATAGCGCTAATTTGTCTGAGTTAGTAATTCAGTAAGGATGTCGTAAACATAACTCAATTACAAACGCATTTATTTACGTAAACACACATTGACCCAACCACCCTCCAAGTATCCTGCCGATATTCAAAAAATACTCCCGTACAATTTATTACATCAGTTTATTCGAATATATTACATTTTGTATAAATAATATTTCATTCAAATATATTTTTCTTTAACATTGGAAAAATATATATAAATAATTTCGATTGTATTGGAATCATTTTTTTGTTGTTTCAGAAAAATGGTACACGAAATTTCTCGACAATCCAATACCCACACATCCAATCTCACTCGAAAATCACAAATATATAGATATATATGTATATAGGCACGTATTATATAACATTGTGTTAGAGGAAGCTGAAGATCTGGAATATAAATTATCTCGAGCATCCGTTCATCCAAATTTATCTCTCGACTGGTTCTACAATATCCTTCAGGATATTATTTCCGGAGAGACTTTACCTTTTCGATGCAAACAGTTTAAAACCAATTTCTCTCTTTCTCTTTCTTTCTCTCTACATATATATATATATATATATGTAGATATACATATATATTTACATATGTATATATGATATATATATATAAGTTTTCTCTCTATTTCTACATAAATTGAGTACCCCTTAAGAAAACCATTAGATTAATAAAGTACCTTTCTTATTATGTCTTATTTGATTTAATTTTATTTGTATCCCCTTTTATTATTAGAAAATTTGAAAATTGTCTAGGTATGTAGAATGGAGGATATATCCTAGAAGGGTCGATCGAACGAAATTCAATTTACTTTTGGTCCTGGAAAAGTGCTGGGTAAATCGATCCGAACAGCATCCGGCGCGAGCGCGTTAAGAAAATGCGCGCTAAAATGTTAAACTCGGATGCTCTATTTTCAGGAGTGGGGAATGATAAAAAAAAAATAAAATATAAAAGAAAAACAATGTGGACTCGAATCATCATCGTGGAATCATTTGTTATTTATTTCAACATGATTCTAACATCAAACTTTAAAACACAACAAAAATTGCATTTGAATGAAATACTTTTGATAAAGAAATCCAAAATCTGAACATATATTCGATCGTATTAATAAAAGATAAAAGGATTTCAGATTGTACGTAGCATTATCTTAATAACCCCCTAACGGTTAACACGTTGTTTCGTAAGGGTCGCATATGGTTTGCTATAAATTTAAAATTCAGGTCATTTCAGATTGTTCTTGTTGTTATATGGGTCATATAAGAACTATGTACAATTTAACCTATTTTCTTTCTACAAACTGTAAGAAATCTTATAGAGATATTTTATTTTGATTATTTTTATATTATACTAACTGATATTATTTACAATTATTAGTATTTAGTATTATATATAAGGTATTATATATAATACTAAATGGTATTAAATCTTTTAAGATTCTACGAATAATATGACTAGATTTTGTATTAATAATTTTTATTTTTAGAGATAATTTTTATTTGCAGATCGATTAACACGTTTAAATAAATCTTTCTTGTTCACCATATGAATACTGTAATAATTATAATTAATAAAAATAAATAGATTTAAATCAATTATGGTTCGATGTAAATAAAATAATAAAAAATCTAACAAACAACATTATACAAATAAAATATTAAAATATAAATCTAAATATTAAATATTTAAATTTAAAGTATTAAATATTAAATATAAAATATTAATATATAATAATATTAAAAAAAGAAACAAAAAATCCGACAATTACGAAATAATCTTCGATAATGTCATAAAGGCACGTTTCTAGAAAGAAAATATAAATAATTTAATTAAACTCGAATAATCTTCGTAAAATTCTATCGAACGATATGAAACAAAATTTTATTTGAAACAAATTGATTACTGTTCAAACAATAAATTTTAATTGATTTTTACAAACGTAAACACGACAATGAATAAACTGAATCGAAGGTAAAAATTGCAAAAATAGATGCGAAAAATAATAACGATGAATGTGTTTAAAAAAAAAAAAAAGAAAAGAAAAAAAAAGGGAAGTGAGAAGAAAAGAAATAATAGTTTAGCTCGTCTTATTCTTGATGGTAGAAAACTTGGGGGTAGGTTACGAGCACTCGAGCCATTTCGACCTTCTTTCGTAGCTCGGTGCAATGGCCAGGCTACGTACGTTGGAAAGAGTACGTAGATGGCGCTGACGCTAATCACCCTATGCAAACTGAAAACCAACCCCTACAAAGAAAAGAAACAAGCAGGAGAGCAAGTAAGAAAAAAATCCAAAAATCATGAAATACAGTAAAGAATCGAACGAACGAATAAAAAAAAAAAATACAGGAATACAAAAACAACAAAAAGTAAGGAATGAAGTATTAAAAAAGTTGGTGAGAATAAAAAAGAGGAGAGTGGGGGGAGGAGAAGGAGATTAAAAGATAAAAAAAAACTACGAAAAGAAGAGTGTTAAGAGGCAAATACAAAAACGGAGAGAGAGAGAGAGAGAGAGAGAGAGGGATGAATGAAAAAGAAAAAAAGGGTTGGTTCAGAACAAAATTCAACGAGAAAATAGAAGCAGAGGAAAAGAGAGGAGAAGTGGGGTGGGTGGTGGTAGGATTGTGGATGGTCAAAGAGGGGTTGGAAAAAGGGTCGAGGGGAGAAGTGGTGGTTCCAGGGTGGGGATGGGGTTGTGTATCGACCGCGCCGCACTGCGGGGCTTTATCCCCTCCCGCACACCCGTTCACCACCTTCTCAACCACCCACTAACACACCCCCTCATTCTCTCTCTCTCTCTTTCTTTTTTTCTCTCTTTTAAGAGAAAGAGAGATGATCATCACGACGAACCCCGGCCTGGAAGTGTCCACGAGAACAGAATCCCTTTTTCTATTTCTATGAAGGTTCTCCTCACCCCTTTTTCCTACTTATGGTCACTAACACTCTCTTTTTTGTTTGTTTGTTAGTTAGTTCGTTTGTTTGTTTGTTCGTTCGTTCGTTTTTTTTTTTGGGAAGGGTTTCTTTTTCGGAAGGTTTTTTTCAGTTCAACTACGAAAAGTCGGAGATTGGATATAACGTTAATAATACTTTTGATCTTTTTTGTTTTACTTCGATTCTATTCGTTTATAAGGGATGCAATTCTTTTTACAAAGCATAATATTTTTACGGACAAGGATGTACGATTAAATTTTGAGATAAGGTAACATGTAATATTGATTATTTGATTATGTTAATAGAAATATTGTAAATAATTTGAACAAATTTTTTTCCACTAAATAAAAAAACGAAAAAGGATATAAAAATATTCGATCCTAATAATTTTTGTTTTAAGGATTAAAAATAATGAATAAACAAGTACACAAAATGTTATAAAATTATTGTGATCTCAAAACTATCGAATCAATTCATTTTCCCTAATAGAATAAAAAAAAAATATATCCCCTAAATCTCAAGATAAAGTAAAACTCAAATTTGAATTATTTTTGAATAAGTAAATAGAAATCCCATTAAATAACTCAAACAAATTCAAATAAATATAAAATGATACAAACTCGAAAGAAGTATACACAAATTATAGTAATCAAACATACATGCAAAATATATTTACATAAATAAATATATGTATGCCAAAAAAATTATAATAGTAAAAAACTGAGTTCAAAAATGAAATTTAAAAAATTAAATATATATATATAATATATATTAAAAAAATAATTAAATAAATTAAATAAATTAAAATTTAAAAAATAAATAAATAGTATAAAAATATATAAAAAATAAATAAATAATAATAAATTATAATATAATTTGTAATATATATATAATATTATATAAAAGCAAAAATAAAAAAAAATAAAGCAAAAAATATTTTTAAAAAGCAAATATATATATATATATATAATAAATATTATATTATAATTTAATTATAATACATAACTAAATAATATATAACTTATTATTAAAAATATTATAATAATCATAAAATATTGGCTTTACATTAAACTCAAAATTACGTTTAGCAAAGAAAATGTAATCAAACTAAACGAACAAGAAAATTGGTAGTTGAAAGGAATATATATATATATATATATATTTTATGTATAAATCATGTTCGATTAAACGGAATGAGAAAATAAGGGCAAGGTAGGTCTCGTGGTTGGCATGACGGAAATTGCGGAAAGGACGACTCGTTTTATAAGTTCCACTTCGATTGGAAAGATGTGGAAGTGCTGAAGTGAGGAAGAGAGGTGGAGGAGGGGTGAGCAAGGAGGAAAACAGCCGAAGGGAGTAGAAGAAGAGGAAAGGGAGTAAGTAAGGGTTACGTCTGGGTTTAAGATAGTGGGAGTTAAGGGGTTGCTTGATCTGTCTGGTCAGAAACGACCAATGAAGATTCACCTTAAGGCTAGGGGTGGACACTACAAGCGAATTTAATTACGTTCCACCACCTTTTCCTTTTCTTCTTTTTCTTCTTCTTCTTCTTTTCTTTGATATATATCTACGGGTAAGAGAAAGTTAAAAAACGTACGAAAGTACTCGTACCGAGTAGGTATATGAATTATGCATCTTTTTTTTTTGTTTATTCATTCTTTTAGCTCCTACTTTTTTCTTTCCTCGTACACGCGTGTATCTGATTTAACGTGGTGTTCATATGAGACTAAATTATTTATTTAATTTATATAATATAATATAATATAATATAATATTATATTATATTATATTATATTATATTATATTATATTATATTATATTATATTATATTATATAAGTTAAATATTTATATTATTATACAACTAATACAGTTAAGAAAAAATTATTTAAATCAAGTGTAATTGTAAAATAGGAAATTTCAACAATTGTTGATAATACATCAGATATTTGATAAATAAAATCGATACGATATATGACAAATAATTATTGAAAAAAAATTTTCGATTTTAATAGATTATATTTTTCTTATTTATTCTTTTTTTTTTTATTCTAATCAAATTGTTCAATACAATTTATAGAAAAATCAAAAAACGTTCTAGTATACAGCGATAGTTCATTTGTAAAAATCGAACGAGTTGTTAAACTGAAAGGACGGAAATTAATCGGTCACGTCTGAATGCTATTGAATTTTTCGGAAACACGTATTTTGTATCTATATCTCAACTACCTTTCCATTTTAGAGTTATTTCAAAAAGCAAAAAAGAAAAAAGGAGAGAAAAAAAAATAATCCGTTAGGTAAAACGAAATCGTGGACGTATTTTTGTTCTTTCCATAAAATAATAACGTTTATTTGCTAACAAATCTATTGTAAAACGTTGTAATAAATGAATAAAAGAAAAAAACAACAAAACAAAACAAAACGAAAAAATAATCTTTTCGAAATAAGCAAGTATAATAATATGTTTTCAGCAACTTTCTACTAGAGGATTGAAACGATGTTACCAATGGATAGGACGATTTCGAATACGTTATGTAAAAGTACTGTAAACTTTTCGTGATCGGAAATATCGAATATACATATATAT
>NW_015149011.1:72244-103014 GCF_001465965.1 Polistes dominula | reverse complement strand
TCTCTCTCTCTCTCTCTCTCTCTCTCTCTCTCTCTCTCTCTCTATTAACCGACAAAAATATCTAATACTTGACCGTAGAAAACGAAGTTCAATTAAGTATTTATGTACAATATATGAAATGTTGTTACACGTGGAAAAAAACGTGTTAAGAAAGCTAAAGTAATATTCTCGAAAAGAAACCATGAGAAGAGGAAAAAAAATCGAAAGAAAAACTAATAGAAAATAATATGGTGGAATGAGTTTATGGCAGTTACGAAATGGTTTTATTGTTTTTCCTTTTCTTTCGAACTCTTTTATATATATTTTTGTCTTTCTTTTTATCTATCTCTATCTTTCTCTTTCACACACGCACACAATTTCTTTCTAACACCTACCACAACAAGCATAGCTAGTATATTCCCAAGGGAGTCAGCCATCACTATGACCAATGCTAAGGACGGCCTTGACACAAATTCGCTTCCTTTCTTTTTTTTTATTTTTTCCTTACTCTTTCTCTTACTCTTTCTCATTCAAACAATCTTTTGATAGTAACAAGTTACTTTATCTTCCATCGTATTTATTAATAGACCGGATAAACATGGCGTTAACGATAATGTTAAACCGAGTAACAAGTAACATTGATAAGAGAATGAAAAATTGTTTGATTATATTACAATAAGTATTTATCGATCTTATATCTTAACAATCGAATTAAACTAACATTATTAGTACAATGCTAATTTATTAATACAATGGGAAGAGAGAGAAAAAAATTATTCTCGTTAAATATAATAATTTATATGTGAATTGTTTCTAAATAAATTCACGATTTACGTGTGTTGTATTATATTGTGTTTTATTCTAAGTACAATTAATATTAAAACCTCATAAAAAATGTGATGAATTATTCGTATGTAAGAATTCATTTATTAAACAAACTTTTTATTTTTTTTTTCGTTTAATTATGATTAAATCCTAATATAAAAATAACACGATCCTAAGAATACGCTGTGCACACATAAACGTTTAAATTATAATATTTACAAATTGTTATCTACCAAAATAATATATATATATAAATCTATAAATATAAATAAACGTACATATATATATTTACTTGTATCAAAGTTAAAATAGAAATAAATATCAAAAAATATAAAAATAGAATTGACGTTAGGATACGTGGGAAAATTTAGATATTTGAGACTAAAGGGGCACATACACAAAGTTAGAAAAATAAAAACGATACTCTGATATCAAATCCATTCGTAGATTTTCTATATGCGAATATATACAAAGTGTTACATTATATTTTTTTGCCAAATTTTTTCCAACATATTCTATAAAAAATAAAAGATAAGAAAGAAAATGTTTTATAAACGATTCATTAAAAAGTTATAAAAAAAAAAGAAAACATATTCCTGATATTTATTTAACTTTTTATTTGAAAAATTAAACTGCACACAATTTTTTTCGTAGATTTTCTCCAAAATAAATTATTAATAATTGGTATTAGAAATTCGAAAGTTCATTGCCGCAAATACCAAATCCCGCCATTTTTTCCGTCCCCGAACGCAACCATAAAAAAAAAAAAACATAAATAATATTCTAATACTATTTCATCAACACTTATAAATTCCATTAAATGGTTTTCCAATAGATGACCAATTTTTGGAACCTCTATTACTCCCCCTCCCTCAGATTTCCAAATGTGACGTTAATAGAATTTTGTAATTATGAAGAAAAACAAGAGAAAAAAAATTTATCAAACACAAATGAATATGAATTCTTAACTGCAATTAAGGAAAAATTGAAGGAAAAAATAAATATATAATGTAATAAATTTTAATTCTTTTTAAATACCAAAGTTTTGAATTCATAATCAATATATAAAACACATTTTTAAATGATATTACAATTTAGAATTTATTTGATCGTATGTGTAGAAGATATTTTTTCTTAATTTTATTTATATAAAATATATTGTTATAATTTAATGCGAAAATAACTGGAACACGCTATATACAAACGAGTAAGTTAAAATGGAAATGTGTGTGTGTGTTATGTGTGATATCAAGAACCTTCAAAAAGTTCTTTAAGTGTGAATAAGTGTGTGTATACATTACAAGTATTTCAAGTAACTATCAAAGGAAAAAGATAAAACGGTAGCAAGGAATGAAACAGGAGCACTGACATTCCAATAGCATGTTCGCACTTTATATAGAAAGAGAAAGAAAAAAATATATATATATATGAAGAGAGAGAGGGAGAGGATAGAAGTGTGAAGAAGTGTTTAAAGTGAGAGAGAGAGAGAGATAGAGAGAAAGTGAAAACCTTGACGTTCTATTTCATCTTTTATATAAATAACTTTTCTTTCCAAATCTTACCTTCGAAATAATCCAAAGAGTTTTCAAATAATAACTAAATGACGAATAGGTTATTACAAATTGTTTAAATATTAATTATATTATTGATAATTATTCAATAATTAATCATACCTGTAAATATCACAAATGTTAACAGATATTTCGAAGAAAAAAGTAAACGTTATGTTATGCAAGTTTCTATTGTAATAAAGGAATATTATTTTAATCTGTACGATAATTTATTCGATGAATATATCTTGTAATTGCACGATAATTAATAACAATGATATTAGTTTTTATCTATAAGTATGCTTTTCACCTTGTTTAAAAGAAAAAAAAAAAGATTAGAAAATATAATATTTTAAGGGAATTTTGTGCTTAACTATTTGAAAACTTATCTACTAATTACGAAACTAATAAATAACGGTGTTATAATATCTTAATATAGTCAATTAAATTATTTATGTTCTAAGTTCTTTATCGTGATATCTACTACAATAAGAGAAAATGAATAGATTAAAAAATAAATAAATAAATATAATTCTATTACTATAAATTTATAATAATACAACAATTAAAAGTCAATTACTTGAATAATTTACTTGAGCTTAATATTTGTTCCTAATATTATACTTATTGTTAGTTTTATTTATCTAATGTAAAAATGGAGTACCACCATTTAAATATAAGATTCATTATGATTACAGAAAATTAAAAATTTGCAAATAATTAAAAAAAAAAAACTATAATGATTTAAATTATTACTTACGCTTATTCGCGGATTTGAATTTCGCGGTAATTGCTAGATATTCTCCCGCCATTTTTTTCTTCATTAGCACACAACCAAAAATAAATATAACAATTGTTCTTCAACGATTAAATAAAAAGAAACAAAATTAACGAACGGTTCAAAATTAACATTTTTTTTTAAATTAAAATAATATTTATATAATTAATGTGGTATGCTAAAATATTAGAAATAATTTTTGTAACTCGTGCTATCTCTATTATGTGCCTTATTTATCCAACTAATGACAAGGAATGAACGAAGAATTATGGTTACAAAGACCACGTCTTAACGATGCATCTTCGAGAATGACATACTAGTCTCATTAAAATTATCCTTATCATTGACATTACGTATGTAGCTAGAAGATAATAGAAGTAAAAAAGAAATGATCATGGGTCAATGCACTACTCGACACTCGTAACTGTCTTATCCTAACATCTCATTGTCAAGGATCCAACGATAGTCTTAAATATAACTTACAAACTTACTATACAAAATTATAAATAAAAACAATTAAAAATAATCTAAACATCGATTAATCAATTGAATCATGTAATACGGTGACCATATTTATAGCAGCTATTCTGATTTTTTCTTTTATAAATAATTAAAATAGCAAATTATAAAGTTAATTAAATTAATGAATTTTTCAAGATTATTAATTGCTAATTATTGAAAATATTTTATCCAATATACATATTTGTTTACATTTCATAACAAATATTACAAAAATAAAAACAAACAAATATAACCTATATTTTCATATTTTTATTATAGAATAAAAAATAATATGGTTACCGTTTATATATTTGAAAAATTTTCCTCGATTACGAGAGAAAGTAGGAAAAACCAAAAGCAAATTAGAAATAAAATTGTTCTAGAACCCAAGAAGGATGGGCGTGGTTTACCCAACGAACGTTGTTTCCTGTATGACAACGCATGGACTTATAAAAATGACAAAAGTAATTACAGTTAGATCGATATTGAAATCTATCGAACGTGATTGTATTTTGTTTTTTTCTCTTTAAATACAAATAAATATCATGAATTATAAGTAACAAGTAATACGAAGCTGAAAAATCATCCTCTCGTATACTTGTAGTATAAAATTTAAGATAATCGTTGGATTATGATATTAATTAGATAACAAAAAATAGAAAAAAAAGAATGGACATAAATAACTTACTTCGGTGGCTAGCTTCCCCATCGACGCCATCTTGACAACAACAACGATGGTCGTCGAACGAAGATCTTTCAACTACCTGCTGTCCCCACGATGAATACACTCCCCTTCTCCCTCTATTCTTCTCCTAATACCTTTCAATAATCTTTTCTAACCTCACTATTGTTAATTTTCTTATTTATGTTTTCGAGTTTATAATCTTTCAATCGCACCACAGGACACCTGTTGAAAGACTGAGGTATATAATAATAAAAAGAGAGAGAGAGTGAAAAAGAGTATTAGACTCTTTTTATTTTTCTATCTTCTTCTATCTCACTCTATAGCCATTGTTAAAACACTCACACGTAAACACACGCGACAAATTGATATTACTATAAATATATGTTATTACTAATTGATGAAAACCACGAAACTGTACGAAAGATAAAAGAAAACAAAAATCTTTCTCTTAATTTAAAAACAAAATACCAGTTACACCACAGAAAACAGACACGTGCTGACGTCACACCAGAAACCTTTTATACACGATACTACGAAGAGGACGAAGATAACTCGAGGTACTGAGCACTATCGTACCCCCACTACTTACTACCTTACTAGACCGGACCGGCACACACAAGTCCCTCTCTTTTCGTAATCATTCGGCTATCTTCGACTCAAATCGGAGCGATCGCCGATTTCTATAGGCCGACGAACTCTATTCTCCCACTATTCTTATCTCTCTCTCGCCCGCGCACTGTCCATTGGACACTAGCGGCCGCGCAAGCGCATTTGCGCCATCTCGCGCGAAAATGCTTCTTTTGATTTAAATGTTTTTTGAATTTATTTTAATTTAATTATATTTGTCTATTAATTCGTTAAATAGAAGAATTATTTAACAATAAATTATTTACATGTATGTAATTTATTAATAGGTTGTTTATATATTATAACTAAAAAATAAATGTAAAATTAATTAAGATGATTTTATTTTTTTTAAATTTGATAGGAAAGAATGTTTATTTCTTAAAACTTTTTCTTTGGCATGAATATTATTATTGATTAATAATAAATATTGTATTAAATAAATAATCAGTATATATATATGAATATTTTGTTCGATATAAATAATTAATTATATTCATAACAAAATATTGTTTATTAATAAGTCCAATAACCAAATTTTATATTTACAAGTATTTTTTAATGAAAATTGAAATTTGATGTATTAATTGTTATAATACTAACTAATTTTATTAAATATGAATACTGATTATTTATTAAAAATATTACTGAAAAATATTGAACAGTACTGACCTAATGGGAATAAAATTTTAGAATTCGCATGAATAACTATGAATTATTAGATCTGAAGTAATCCAGGCAAATGACGTACCCTATGCACTCTGGTTACTTGACGAGAAGAGTTTGTTCATCCTTTTCGCGCTCTCTCCAGTTCGTTAGGAGAATCCACTTTAATTTAGGCCAAATTAACCTCCTCGAAGACATATGCCCTCGTTGATCCCTATCACTTGATCCTACCAAAGAAACATATAGATCTTTAAACGAAATTTTCTAAACCAAACAAAAAAAATCTTAATAAAATATTAATTGTAATTATTATTAATATTCATATTCATACCAATTATTAATCATTTATTTGAATTCGTATCTTCATCGAAATAAAATTCGGTAATTGACGATTACCCTCGTACCAATTCGGCTACATATACTACTACGCATATCAAGTTCAAAATTAATTTAAATAATTTATGTGCACACATTGTTTTTTATAATAAATTTAAATTAAATCTACTACGTAAATCAAAATCAAAATAAATTTAAATATGTGCACATATTGTTTCATTATATTCAATCATAAATAAAAGTAATTTTTTCGTCACGTCAGTGCATGAATTAATTACCTGTTACACGAAGAAAGAAAGCTAACAATTTTTTCATGCGGAAAGAAGAGGATGAGAGAAGAAGGCTCATCAATCATTGTCATCTGTCTTGCTTTTTTCTCGCACCATTAAGCATGTACCTTTAACTTGAACATTTTCAACAGTTTTTTTCTCCCACAATTCAGTTGTACATTTATTTTTCGTTTCGTTCATTTTACTCAACACGTTAATCTTTATTGATGCGTAAATGTCAGTGCAATTTTTATTACGTAGTACGTACATTGTAAAACAAAAAGCGTCGACTAGGGATGAAAAAAAAGTAACAATAAATGAAAAATGAAAAAGAGAAAGAGAAAGAGAAAAAATACGATGAATTTCATTTATACATATTTGTAGTAACAACAATATTATATATTGTCAGTTTTCATAAGTAGAAAGTTCCCCTTCCAAATGATATAAGGCAAAGTTACTTTACTCCTTCTACGCAAGGTGTTCTGCGCAGGCGGTTAAATTTGAAACAAAATTTATAAATACTACAAATTCCATTTTTCATTATTAAAAGAACAATTGCGTATTTGCGTAAAGAACAAAGTCCTTAGAACAATACTAGCTTTACCATGATATTTTCAATCTTTTTCACGAACCCAACTGTTAATACAGCACTACCACATGTATATAAACATCAATAAAGGATTGTATTAGTCGGTAAATCCATTTCGCAAGTTCGTGTTCAAGCTGACAAGAACGGAAAGGGATAGAATAGATAGGTGTACGGTAGACCTATCGTTCTAGTTCGCACGTTCAAAACTTCCCTCGTTATCCTCGATGTATGACGCCTACAATGTGAACGATAACTATGTGCATAAATGTTTATACATATATTTGTATATATATATATATGTATGTATACGTATATATTTTTGTATGTGTTTATATAAAACAGTATGTATGCAGGTTGATGCACACACCTATGTATAAATGGACGAGGACAAATGCAGTTGCATCGTGCATCGTCGATGTTCTCCCCTGTAAACAGGAGTTTGTTCTCGCAAACGTCATCGAATCGAAATAATGTCAAGGACGGAAGTACGGTAACCAATCGTTATCACCGAACAAATTTGTAAACCGTTCATGCAGAAAATGTGAATCCACGCTTGGATAATAGTCAAAATATCTAAAATATAAAAAAAGAAAAATGAGATGTCATGTCTTTTTGCTTTTAAATCGATTATTCGAGTGTCAATAATAATTTTTTTTTTTCTTTTTACAATTATATTTCTATTTGTTTCCGAGTATTTGTTTCTTTCGTTCATATTAATCGTAGTTTCTGTATACAATAATTATTAGTGTTTTATATTATATTGGTAACATGAAACCATCTTGCTTAATGAAATGCATTGAGATTAATAAAAATAAGCATGCAGAACGTATATTAATTATTTCTATATTTGATGTTAAAACACCATATTGTTTCTTCGAATGCATTGAAATAAATTAAAATATGTGTATGCAACACGTATAGATAGATTTCCAAATATATAATATATATTTGGAAAATGATATCGATCTGACGTCAAAATAGATTAGATTGATCTAAAACGAAATATATGAAAATTCGATAAGGTTAGTCACAGGATTTCCTTACTTAGAAACCGAATAAATCAAAATCTGTCAGATTCAACGATTGGTATTTGTAAGTATATATCTGATTTAAAATAACGATATTCTCGTGATTGATTTTTATCGTTATACATTTCTAAAGAATAGAAAATAATAGATGAAGAATATCTTTGCGAATGTTTTTTCTTTGTAATCTATAGAGTGTCGAAAAAAAAAATTATCAACTTAAACTATATTTTATCTTAGAATGTTCTCTGTAAATTTATATAACGTAAAAAATATTTCTTATTTAATTATATTATTAAATAGATAAGCGCGCATAATTTACGCTTATTAATTATTTTACAGTTATTTAATATATCGTATATTTTATAATAAGAATTAAATAAACAAAAATAAATAATAGTTTTATATTTTAATAATTTCATTTAAATAACTTTTAGACTATATTAATAACGAGCACTTTATGCATTTTTCACTGTTTTCTTTTTTATCGTCTGCCAATTGAATATTGCATTTAACAAACAATCAAACAAACGAAAATAAAACATTGTAAATACTTTAGACAAAATTTGTATGAAGAACAAGAAAAACATATTATGTAAGCTTTCTCGAAAATACTTGAAGTTGAATCGAATGAAAAGAAAGTAAGAAATTAAAGGTGACGTCAATTTTGCTATGAGACCGCTCGTAAATCTACAGATAACAGTAGCTGCGTTGTAAAATGTCGAGAAACAATAGCACCTTCGTGGCGGCTAACGTTCAATAAAGCCATTCGATCCTAGCCGATCATGGTCATACGATTTGATTGAAAATTTATTAGTCGATATATAATCCTTTAACTGCAATCTCATCCCCTTTAAAACGTGACCATATGAATCTCCATTATTAAATCATTTTCTTTTTAAATACGTTGAATATCAATAACAATTTCAACAATTCGAAATTTTCTATTCAACATTTATAAACCATCACACAAAATTTCTAATCCTATTATCTAATAATACTAATTACATAAAATTAAATTTAATTAAAATATAAATCCCTACACATTGGTTGTATCGTCGAACAATAATAATTAAATCCAATAATTATCAATAATTAACTAATATAATAGAGATAAACAATTTAAATAACAAATACGTATTTCCATCCATTAGTAATATCGCGTTTCAAATCTCATGATTATTTAATAATACAAGTTACGTTAGTTCGGCATACCCTAAATGCAAATGACGAATTAAAATTCCTACTCTTACATTTATTACACTTCGTAAACTATAATAATTAATACCACAATACTTCCCCTCTCCTCCATCCGGACAAAAAATCAAATAAAAATCAAATAAAAATCAATTATAAAATCGTTCAAAGAGAAAAAGTACAATAATAAAAAGTATATATAAACATCGATGTTAATTAAAAAAATAAATATTTTTCATCCATTATCAATACTCTCTTTACAATTCTATGATGATCTAATAAGACGAGTTAAACTGATTTCCTTGTGTGGCCCAATTTACAGAATACGAATTAGAATTCAGAGACGTACATTAACAATGCAATCGAACTATAATGTGATTTGATTAATGCCATGGCCTTTTGTCAAAGAAATAGAAATAGAAAAAGAGAGAAGATGGAGAGAGAGAGAGAGAGAGAGAGAGAGAGAGAAAGAGATGGAGACAATCGTTACAATAGCGGTCTTTGATTTTAACACAATTTGCAGAAGAGTTGGTACGCGACGACGTCTACGGTTTGTTCAATGTCGTTGCTAGTAGATATCCCACTAAAGCTGGGCGACCGGGCCGATCGATGTGCAGGGATGTGGGTCAGGCATACGCCCGAACCCCCAGGATTTTCATCTCGCTCCTTTCCCCAATGGGTACATGTATTACATATACATATAGACACATACACATACATATATTTAAGCATAATACATAAACGCGTCCCTTTAAGCTCATTCTTATTTATGTCTCTTTTTTATTTTGTCATAACACATAATTCTTATTCATTTCTTTTTTGTTTTTATGTCAACATATCATAATATGACATAAAATATATTGTTTAATCTAATTATTGGTTCTATTCATTATTGTTTAATACATCCTGATGGGATTAGTTTTACAAAGAAAATAATAATAGTTATTGTAAATAATAGAAAAATAACATATCAATAAAAAAGAAAAGAAGTGATTAAAATAAAATTAGAAATTATTTATTATTAGTTGTATTGTTATTGTTTAGTTTGGATTCTGACAGGATTAACTGTTGAAAATCAACAATGAAACATGATACGGATAAGGAATATATACATATAATGATAACAATAAATTCCATTTTAAAAAATGATTTATAGAATATATTATACTTAAATACGTATTAGAATTACAACAAGATTATCTTAGATGGTAAATGACAATCTCATTTAAAATGGAGAAATCAAAAACTTTATCTCCAGTGCTTTTCTCCTAGCTGTCTCTGCTGAATCGATCCGTAACACACACGTATGTATATATGTATATACATATATTATATATATGTGTACACTCTCGCATTCTCTCTAATATTATCGTCCACAGATGCGTCCATCCTTGATGAATTTCGACGATTAAATTACACAACTATTTCTCATTTCCGAATCGATTAGAATCTAATACGTACATCTATATAAGCTATTTCGATCGTAAGCTCATAATAATAATAATATTAATAATAATAATAATTAATAATATAGTCAATATATGTCTCGATGATCCTTGATATTATTATTTAATTGGCAACAACTTTTCCATTAATTTTGAAACAAACTTGAGCCTCGTTTCTATCATCAACCAAAGCAAATTCGATATCCAATTTGAGAATTGGATAGACTTTCAAAATAGGCATTGACAAAGAATATGTGACTTCTTCTCCCTTTTCCAAAGGACATTCACCGTTGACTAAATCCTTGCATGCATTTGGATATGGGTAGTTATAATCGGTAGTAACACCAAGTACGGTTACTCTAACTCTTGGTTTCAAATTTGCGGTATTAGAAGCTGTAATATTATTGATATATGATAAATGAATAATATTTCAATGAAATATTTGCAGGATTAAACATTTTGTCCATTATTCAACAATGATAAAAAATTAATTGATTATGATTATTATCGATACTTACTGACTTTAAAGTCCCATTGTGCTTTTAAATTAGTACCTCTGACCAATGAGCAAGGTAATTTATCGCACCCTTCAATTCTTAAGGCTAATGGTTCTGGTTCTCCACTTGAACATTTGAGATATTCGCTTTGCATAGATGAGGCAATGCAGAATGCAGCCAAAACGTAAACTGTACAATGACGATAAAATTATATTGCAATTTATTCGATGTTAAAAATACAGATATAAAGTTTGATTTAATCTTACAATTAAAAAAATTAGAAACACAAATTAATATGAGATTTACCATAAGTAAGAAGAGCCATTTTGATGAATTCAGTGGAGATTTTTCGTTGACTGATCACAATGCTTACTCCAATGGAGTATTTATTGTAGCCTAATATCTAATCAAACACACCTGTTTACAAAAAAGATAAGCTTTTGTTCGTTTCAAACACTCGAAATGCACACCTGTGCTTGACCAGCTGTGAGCATTTTTATTGACATAAGTAACATTTTATCAAATAGATTCATGAGAATGAATCAATGATCTACATTGGCTAAAGAAATTGTTTACGTAACTAAAACATGTAGTTAACTGTGCTTTCTAGATTATAGTACCAATAATGATATTTCAAAAAAATAAAAAGAACTATTAAACTAAACAGTTGCGTTAGAAAAAAAAAAGTAATACAAAAATGTCTGAAGCTTATATAAATTTTATTTAAACAAAATTCGATCGGTCGAAGTAATTATATATATTATATATTTTTATAGTAGTTTTATATTTGGCAAGAGTATATATTTATATATGCACATATGCATATAAATATATATTATATATGCACATATGCATATAAATATATATTATATATAAAACTTAAAAGAATGAAAATTGAACAATTTATTGGAATAAATTAAACAAAAACGAAAAAAAAAAAAAATAACCAATAAAAAGAAAGAGACATTTTCTTATCCTATAAATTTCGAATTTTTTACTTTAAACGATTTGTAACCATTAGCGTTAATTCCTTGAAACGTATCTTTCTGTAATTTATTTTGATCGCCAATAATCTTCCGTTCATTCCAACGCGGTAATTGTACGAAATATTCTGTCAAACGATCGCGTATGTAATTGGGGGTAATTTTGAATAACGTATAATAAAAGAAATATCTCCATGGTTCGCATCTGCAAAAAAAATAAAAGAATAATATAATTCGTTAATTAATTGTAAAATCAACGATTTAAAAAAAAAGAAAAAAGAAGAAAAAAAAGAACGAAGAAAGATGTAACTAAAGATATCTAATTGTAAGTGTAAAAGATTAAGATCTTCGATCATAAAGTGAAAAATTTTTTTTATCTTTATCGACGGTTAAAAAGTTGTCTGAAGATTCCATGAACTAGATACTTTGTAATTAACTTTTACAATCTTGCGATTATTCTTTTTATAATTCTAAAATCTAAACAGTACTATAATCGTCAAGTAGAGTAGTCTATTATCAAATAATAATTCTAGCCGATCAAAGGTCTTTTTTAAATAAATATCTCTAAGTTGCGATCGTCTATTAAAATGATTAGAAAAAACAAAGATTTTTATTCTTCAAAAAGAAAAAAAAAAGAGAAAGAAGATAACGATGACGATCTGACTCACTTATAAATAGATGAAGGAAAACGATCTAACAAAGCTCCAGTAAATTGTTCATAAATCTGTAGATTCTTTATTTTTTTTGGTCCATCCTTAACTGACAACGGTTCGAAATATTTCGCGTATCTGTCGAAATAATCGCCGTAAAAATCAGCAGCTTCTATCGACATAATTTCTTTCATTGCATCGAAATTATTCGTTTGTTCGGATAAAATATTACTTTCTTGCGTGAACGATCCTATAAAATAATAAATAAATAAATATATATAAATTGCAGCAACAATAAAATCAACTGAAAACTATTGTTATGTTATTAAAATACAAAAAAAAAAAAAATAAATTTATTATATCTTTCTGTTAATAAAACAATGTAATAACAAACCAGGAACAAAAATGACAATATCGATGCCATATTTTTTGAGTTCAACCCTAATGGATGTTGCCCAAGCATTAATACCAGCCTTTGTTGCACTGTAAATTGCAACTCCTGGCAAAGGTTCGTAACCACAATGACTCGAAATAAGGATAATCCTACTTAAATCTCTTCTTATTAATGGCATACATTTATGCGTGATCTCCATCGTCCCAATAAGATTCACCTCTAATTGTTGTCTCAACTGATTCTTAGTTTGCCATTCAAATTCACCGAACACCATAACACCTGCATTATTTACCAGTGCTTTCAAAGCTACAACGAGAGAATAAACTCATATTTATTTAAATTCTTTCTACATAAATGTAATAAATAAAATAAAATACGTTAAACACGTTCGTTAACAAGCGCGTCATGTATTGATTGGATATTTTAATTCAATGTATAATCAAATGAAAATTGATGAGAAGTTATTTTTTCATATACTTGGTACGACCCAAATAATTTTAACGTTAAATAAATAATGAAATTAATTTTCCAATATTTTTTATTTAATCTAATATCAAAATAGGGTTTTAAGATAATGATATTTTCTTTTCAAAGCAGATTATGTTAACGAATTCGTGTTTAAAGAAAAATCTAATTCAAGAAAGAATAAAAATAAAATTTACTTAAATCCTTTTGGTAGAGATAGGTGTTTAGAAAATTGTAAAACTGTATAATACTGCTTTCGTCTGTAATATCGAGAGGAAATACGATGATGCCATTTTCCTTTAATGATGTTGCACCGAGACCATTCTCATCGAGAACACCAGCTATTACGACAGCTCCAAGAGATTGGCAATGAAATGCTAAGCTATATCCAAGTCCCGAATCACAACCGGTAATTACTATAGCTTGACCACGTTCGATTTGGTTCCGTGAATTATAATATAAATGTAAGGTTCTAGTACCTGTGGATAAAGAATTCAAAGTTAATTAAAACCTGAAGCACAAAATGAACAACATACAAAGCTTACCCAAATAATACAATGAAACCAAAGCAGCCAGATATTTATTCGAGGTACGCCAGGAATACAAAATACCAGTAACACCACTGACATCAAGGATCAACGCAGTTGATTGTCTCCGTAGCCACGTTAATAAACCCATTTTCAATTTCCCGCGTATTTACGTTGTTGTTCAAAATTAACAACTTCCGGAACTAAAAAACAAAAGATACTTCCTCTTCTTCTTCTTCCGTTTTACTAATATTTTTTATATAATAATTTTTCTTACAAAGAATCGGTTCTGATAAATTCTGAAAAGAAATATTTTTATAAATGTTAAAATATTATAATATTGAATAATAAATAATATTTAATTACAATAGAATAATATAAATACGATATAGAGAAAATTAAACGATTTGTTTGTCTCACAACATTAAAAGAAAACAAACACGAAAATGGTTATACTTCGAAAACGGGAATAAACTACTTCAAAAAATCATCTCAATAAATTACGAAAATTCGTTTTCTTATTCGAATCGAATAAGAGAGAAAAAAATTAAATAAAATAAAATTAATAATTTATGAAATTTATAATAAATTCCAATCATACCTTAATATCCCTTATAACGGTACAGCATCGATCGATCGTTTACGCATGCGCGTAAAGACAAATTTTCTTGATCTCCGAATAAAAAGAAGAACGATTGTAATAAAATCTTTTGCTTGTCTTTCGTCGTCGGGGTTTCTTGTACGATACATCTTGTCAAGTTAAATGTAAAGTTTTAAAGTCGGTTATCCCTACTCTACTCCCTTATTTTCGTATTTATTTATTTTTTTTCTTCGAAATAAATACATACGAGAGAGCTACGACGAACGAAGGGACGCGTTGTCCACCATGATGAAACAACGCATTACGCGCTAATTTTGAATTCAAATGATCTTCGCTCGGTCAGTAGAAATATAGTTTGTTATTTGTTTCTTCGTGTTTAAATATACATATATATATATATATATATATATATATATATATATATATATATTATTAATTTGTTAATTTATCATTTTGTTTTTTATTTTTGGTTCAATCAAAATAAATTGTTGAAGATATATATAAAAGATCATAATAAATCGATATTCTGATCGAGACACTTCTGGACGAAACTTTGCAACAGTAACTTGGATTTACAAATATCCATGCTATTCTATGTATTATTCATGGTATGTTAATATACTTGATCTCTTATATAGGCTTTTTTTTCTCGAATATATTTAAATAAGATTTAACTTGCAATGAGGCTAAAACCATTTAAAATCTCTTTCTCTCTCTATTTTTCTGATATGTGATAATGTCTTTTTTCTTTAAACAATATATATATATATATATTTAATTGCGTAATATATTAGTATAATGATATAAAGCATTAATTGTTTTTACATATGATCATTTGATATTTTATAAATTCAATACAATTATCTTAAAATTATATTAAATACACAATTTAATTATATAACTTAAATTACACTTAAATTAACAAATAGTAGAGCTAGGACTATACTGTACATAATTTCCATACGCTGGCACATTTCTTTTTGGACATACTAATATTCACTTCTTATTTTTTTATTACACTTTTATTTATGTATATTTATATCTCTTTCTTCCTCCGTAACTTTGTTGTTATATATTTTTATAAAGTCTTTATTATTCGTAATATGACTTATATCTTGTTCGTGGTTTCTCTCTTAAAGCATTACATACCAAATTTATCTTCTTCAACTTTAACATGTGGATGACCTAACACACTGTAGCTTGGATCTCTATCCGTAGACATTCTTCCTAACGAAGAAAGAAGGATGAGAATGATACAGAACATTACTATACCAGCAAAAGTAATCAAAAGATATCTTTTTTGCATGGAACCACTAGTCTGACCCCTTCGTCTTACAGGTTGCCTTGAAATTAATTTCCACCACCTTAAAAACCACTCGATAGCTGACTTCCTTTGATATTTATTTTCATCATGATCAAAGGTCATGTCTTTAGGATCATCATAAGCTTCGCATACTTTTTTAGACATTTGATTAGTCAGAGACATTGATGTTTCGATATTTACTATAGAATATGGTGGACCAACTTTTTGATTCATTAAGTGATCATTATTAATATTGGAATTGACTGAACTAACGTTACTATTAGTACGGGATGTAGCTACGGTTGGTGCAGAAGTTGTCATGATATGATTGTGATAGGAGTACGTTTCCAAAGCTGATGTAACATGTTCTGGTTCTGGTTTTTGTTCTCTGTCCTCACTGAGCTATATAAGTTAAGTAATAAAACTGATTAAGTATATTGATAAGAATATGTTATTCATTCAAGTATATAGAAAATTTACCAGTGGTAAGCCAAGACCAGCTCGTGCCCAATTAACACCTGCTAATTTTTCTCTTAAAACATCTGCTACTGGAGATACTAATTTTGGTTGTGGAAAAATGCATGCTTTACAAGACGGACAGGTATAACCGGCTGGTGCTGTTGTCGCTGGTAATTCTCTAGCATATCTGTCGAGACATGCCCAGTGATACATATGATAACAAGTTAATCGTACACAATCTCCATCGCTTAAATTTCCAGAACATAGTATACAAACTGGACTGTAGTCGTGATCATGAAGCCATAAAAGATATGATTGTACTATACACTGTAAAAAGTAATTATACGTCATTCAATTAATTTATTTTAAATTGCTTTAAAAGGTCAAATTAAATTATCTACACATAATCAAATTTTGTTAATCTAACCTATATAAATTTGTCTTTCATAAGAAGTATGTTTATTAAAATTCTGTATAAATATTATTTTGTAAAAATATTATTTTAAATTAACATACCTTTGGATGATTAGTAACCATGCAATGTTCGCAAACATTGACACGATGTTCAAAACAAAACTGAGTTGTTACTACTCGTTTCGGACACTTACACAAGCCCATTTTGCATTAAAATAATATGATCACAATTTCGTTTTAAATATTGTTCGGTTTTTCAGATTAGCTTTAATGGGAACGATAATAAATTGTTTATAATACTTATTTATTGTATTACACAGCTATGAATCACACGACAACTTGTCTTTTATTATTTGAGAAAGCCACCATATTTTATTGGCCACGTCGTCTGACATTTCGTATATTGATAGAATACAATCGACCAATAGGAACCTTTTTATCGATGTATCCAATTAAAAATTTTTCTTTTATTTTTATATTTTTTATCTTATATTGTTTACATTAATTAAAGAACAAAGTAATTAAGTTTTCCTAAAACGTTAATATATCATTTATTTTAATTGTAAAGTTTCAGAAAGTATTGTGCACAGTTTTTCAAAATGGCCACGCTCGGTCGTCTCGTATCGCAAATTAAAAAATCTTTTATTAATCCAAATTATAATAGAGCAATATCTTTATCTGCTACAACACGTATCAAAGAAAGTAAGTTAAATTATTTATTTATAAAAATATTTTATCTAACAATTAATGAATTTATTTTATTTATATTACCATAACCTATACGATTTATTGTTAACGTTTCTAATACCAACATTTTCTGCTTTAGTAATTGAAAAGAAAGAAGGAAATAATGTAATTATTGAAGCTGTCATACGCCCTCAAAAGAATGCCTATTTATTAATGAAAACTAAAAATGGAGCTTGTCCGTTATGTTCCACCAATCTCAACGTTAAACATACTGTAAATTACATAATTATTTGTTATCGATAATTTATTTCCCATTAATTGTATAGCTTATCTTACAAGTATGATAATGGAAATGAATTTCTTTTAGGATGTTCTTATATTAAGTCAATTTGTCAGATCTGATGGTTGTATGTTACCACGAAGAATCACTGGCTTATGTGCAGTACAACAAAAAAGAGTATCTACTATGGTAGCTATGGCACAGAAAGCTGGTAATTAAAATATTTCTAATGAAGAACTTAGATTTTCTAAAATAACTGAAGTAACCGTAATGTTGATACTTTGCAGGTTTAATGTCTAATTTAGGTCCAGCAAGTAGTCATAAAGATCCTAAAAAAAGACGTTATTGGAAAAAGTTTAACACATATTTTGATGAGGCAACTATTAAACGTAGGTATCTATAATTGTTAATATAATAGGTACCACATGACATGTAATTATTTTAATTTAAAATGTATATACAAAATATCAACTATCTGAATTTATCTTTTAACTTCCTCAAACTGTGACATAAACCTTCTTTTCCATATAATAATTGATACTTTTTATTATCAATTAACAATTAATAAAATAAATAATTTGTATACTTGTATATAATTAAATTTACTGATTGTGAATGATTATTATTATACACACATGCTTACCATGCATGCGTGACAAAATATAAACATAAATATATATGTATACAAAGTTATTTCACTTTTTTACGATAGAGTGCATCACGAACGTTCTTAAGTTGTATTATGAAGATAACCTAAAAAAAACGAAACAAATATAAAGAATTAAAAAAGAATGATAACATTTTGATAAATAAACAATTATAAATGAAATATTTATGTGCATAACTGTATTATTATTTATGGTATTAATTGTTATAGGTTTGAATCTTCTACGTCATGTTACAACGAAAATTAATGAAAATTACATGGTGTAGACTTCGTAAACAATATCTACACAGTACAAAGTGTTTAAATGAAAGTTCAAAAAAACATGATGTTAAAAAGATACGTAATATTGGAATTTTGGCCCACATTGATGCAGGTTAATATTATTTTTATATTCCATTATTTACTTGACGCTTTAAATAACAAGTAAAACACTTGTATTTTATTTTTTTATAGGCAAAACAACAACAACTGAAAGAATGTTATTTTATTCCGGACTTATTAAAAATATGGGAGAAGTACATCATGGTAATACGGTGACGGATTATATGGAACAAGAACGTCAACGTGGTATAACGATAACTTCAGCTGCAGTTACATTTAATTGGAAAAATTATCGCTTTAATTTAATCGACACACCTGGACACATAGATTTTACTATGGAAGTAGAACAAGCATTATGCGTTATGGATGGTGCTGTTGTTATACTTGACGGATCAGCTGGTGTCGAAGCTCAGACGTTAACAGTTTGTCGACAAGCAGATAAATATGAAATACCTAAAATTATTTATATCAATAAAATGGATCGACCGGATGCAAATCTTGAAGAATGTTTAAAATCTATAGAATTGAAATTAGATTGTAATGCATTACCGATACAATATCCTATAAAAAAAGGAGATGTTTTGGAAGGTCTGATAGACATCATAGGTTTAGAAAAACTAATATTTAATAAAAAAAGTCAAGGACTTGATTTCCTAAGAAAAAAATTAACACAGAGCGAAGACAAAGATTTATGGGATATGGCAAACGAGAAACGTGAAATATTGATAGATAAATTATCTAATTTAGATGACAAATTAGCAGATGTGATTATAGAAGAAGAATCACTTAATAAAATAACAGATCAAGCAATATGTGAATCTTTAAAAAGAATTACATTATCGAGAAAAGGTGTACCTGTTCTTATCGGTAGTTCTTACAAAAATATTGGTGTACAACCTTTAATGGATAGCATCATATTATATTTGCCATTTCCAGATGAGTCTAAAAACGATTATCGTTGTTTCCAAAATAATTTATCTGCACGTGTATTTAAAATCGTACACGATAAACAAAGAGGAGCCATAACTTTTTTCAGAATTTATACCGGTACTATGAAGAAAGGCGATAAAATATATAATGTTGGAAAAGAAAAGGTAGAACAAAGTAGTCGTTTATATCTTGCCTGTGCAGACGATTACGAAGAAATTAATGAAATTAATAATGGTAATATTGCAGCTGCTACTGGATTACAAACTACTGTTACTGGTGATTTGATAACTACTAGTGCTTCAGTAGCGAAGCAAGCACAAAAAAAGCTGAAAACATCTACTGAATCATCATCTGAAAGAAAAATGGATGTTTTTACTTCTGGTACTACAATACCGGATCCTGTCTTCTTTTGTTCTATAGAACCACCATCTCTGTCGAAACAAGTACCTTTAGAAATCGCATTAAAAGAACTCGAAAGAGAAGATCCTAGTTTAAAAGTAAAACAAGATGAAGAAACTGGTCAAACTGTACTGGCTGGAATGGGAGAATTGCATATTGATATTATTAAAGAAAGAATTAGAACAGAATATAAAATCGATGCTGATCTAGGTCCCTTGCAAATAGCTTATAAAGAAGCAATAACAAAATCAGTCAAAGACACTTTCTCTTCTGAATACAAAATAGGAAAAACTTTTCATAGTGTTAGTATAACTATGTCATTAATACCAAACTACAAGGAAAAAGAAATGTTACAATTAGATCATACAAGAGAATCTGCATCTAATATTGATGATATATCGCCAAAGATGATGGTAGCCATTAAAAAAAGTGTTAAACTTTCTCTTATGAATGGTCCAAAATTAAACTCTCCTGTTATAGATACTGGAGTTAAATTACATTGGTTAGAAATACGGAAAGGTACATCGGACACAATTGTCGCGGCTGCAGTTTCACAATGTATCAGACGAGTAAGTTTGAATAATTGTATTTATTTATTTAAAGATTGTAGTTAGAAATTTAATGAGACTTTACATTTCTATTTTTTTTTATTTTTCTTTGAATAATAGCCGTTTTTGCTAGATTGTTATTTATTCTATTCGATAATGGAAATAAAAAATTAGTGTTATATTGATTAGAAATATTTTTTACATCCGACGTATTGCTTTCCATCGTATTGTTTGTTCTTAAATAATGCTTCCCTTCGCAAAGATATCTGTAAGTCCATTTTTCTTCTATATTATTCTTAAAAATATCTTTTTGTTGCTTCATGAGATTATCAAATGTTTCGTTATGATTTTTCTGCGTGTCTGAGGATAAAGGAAGACTAGATTTATCTTTAGTTTTCTCCATAATATTATTCCAATTTAATAAATTAACGTCGTCCCATTTGTCTCTTTTTTGTAACTTTTTAATAAACGTTGGTACAACGTATGATTTTATAATCGTTCGATTTTTGAAATTTTCAATAGATAGTGAACTTGGATTTTGTCTTTTAAAAAATTCATTTATCAAACTATTCGATTTTATTCTTATATTATTTATTAACTTGGAACAGTCGTTCGATTGAGTCTGTATTAACGAATGATTTATTTTGTTATTGCAATGCATATCGTCAGAATTAGCAGCATTGTTATTCGTATTTAAAATGCTTTGTTTTACTTTATTATTATTATTTTTAACATTTGTTTTTTTCTGTTTTAAATTAGTAGTAGTCTGAGTAGCGTTATCTATTTGATGAATACCCCATTTCAACATGTACAGATCGAGAAAACCTTGATATAAATCGGATGAAATTTCAGAATCTTTGTAATGTCTATCTAAAAAATATATTCTACGTAATCGACAATTTGCACAAATTTCTAATCTCTGCGTTGCAACATAATGACATTTAAAAGCGGTTTCCGTTAAAGTTTTTAAATTTAATTCTATTTTATTCCAACCGGATTGCAATTGAATTTTAGCCCGACAAATAACTGGATCTTTGACGTTTCGACTTTTATCAAAATCACCGGTATAAAATTGAAAATGATGACGCAATTTGTTCGTATCGATAACCTGGAATTAATTAAATTTGATTTAATTATATCTAATAATTTGTACTGTTGTTTATTATATATATATATATATTTTTTTTTAAATTAAACCTGAATTTGAAAACGACAATCGGCTCCAAAATGTTTTAATATTATTACAAGAACAGGTAATTCAATGTTCAGAAGTTTAGTTATATCAGGTGGACAAGAAATAGATGTTTTTGAAATATTTAATTGCTGAATATCCTGAATTTCTATAACCTGTATAAAAAATATTTTTTTTTATATGTTTTATATATTATTAATAAAATCTTTTTTTTTTTTAATTATTTAAACAAATATTAAATATAACATACATTGTCAAGTAAATCGGTATCTAAAATCTTGCGAATACATCCTGTCTGTGATTGACGTTTATACCAATATTCTAATGGTTTTTCACTAATACTACAAAAAAGAGACAAATATGCGGCGACCATTAAAGTTCTTTTTGCATTTCTTATTTATAAAAATGAATGAATTTTAATAATTGAAGAAAATGTGTGTGTTATTATACGATTTGACATTTCAAAATTTAGAAAAATAATTCAATTGTTTCTTCTATTTCTAGTATTATTAATCATAGATTGCGTATCTAAATGTTAAAAACTGAAATGCTATTTATATTTAATGTAACATTGGACAATTAATTAAATAAAATATTTTCTAACATTGATTTTGTCTTCCAGTTGATGCAGAATGGAGAAAGTATAATATTGGAACCAATAATGAACGTAGAAATTGTTGTAATAGATGAATATTCATCTGCAACACTTGCAGATCTTAATAAACGAAGATGTGAAATAAAAAAAGTTGATACACGTGGACGAAATAAGGTGAATAACAATATTTCTTTTCTATTATAATATTAATTTTCTTTTTTTAAGAATGAATTAATAGATAATGTTAGTAATTGAAATAATATTTTTTTTTTATAATAATTTTCATACAGATTATTACTGCGTTCGTGCCATTGTCGAATTTACTTGGATACTCGACAAATCTAAGAATCATCACGTCTGGAAATTCGTCATTTACGATAGAATTTAGTCATTACAAAGCTATGGAGTCTAATGATGAACAAGAAGCTATTAAAAGGATAACTGGATTTTAATATTTCGATTAAGTATAATTTAGTTCAATTATTTAACTATTATTATAATTAAAATACTGTTCAAAAATAGATAATATGTATATATATAAAACTAATCGATTAGACAGAGATATCACTGTATTATAAAAGAAAATAATTTTCAATTAAATTATCATTATTATTATTTTTAATTATTACAATTTTCTTTCAGCCTTTCTATCGGCTTGATTGCATGAAAATATATTATTATCATCATAGTGATGTATTACAATTTTTTATTCGTCATTGTCAATTCTTTTTGTCGACCACTACGCATGATGTTGGAAAGCACAATTTTCAAATCATCGCCTTGATTGCAGTTATTGTTATTGTTATTATTATTGTTATATTAAATTAGAGCAATTTAAAGCGTATCGTTAGAAAAAAGAATCATTTATTTTGCTTTTTGAACAAAACAAAAACTTACCAGCCACACCACGAGTAGCAGTCGCGTATAAATATATTAATATTGCTTAGAATCATACGAAAAGGTCATACATAGTAAAATATATGTATATATATATATATATATATATATTATATGTATGGAGGGATTAAATGTTGTTTAGCGTCGAATTAATTTTTTTTTTTTTTAACAATCATCAACGTTGCATACAAAATCTACAAAATACAGAGTGGATTGCATAAACACACCTGACTTTAATTTAATCTTTGTATATTTGTTTTTTTTTTGTTATCAGGTGAAAAACGTTTGTACAACAGCTCTTAGTTGGTTAATGCTTTTAAAGATCAATCCGCTCTGAACAAATAATTAATTATTTATTCTTTTCTTTTTTTTTTAATCTTACGAGCTAATCTTTTTTCGCTTAAATTCTAAACTTTCAATTGGTATATTATAATCTATAGTATAAAATTTTTTTCGCTAGTTATAATTATTTAATAATAATTTTAGAGTAATAATAATAATAATAATAATAATAATAATAATAATAATAATAATAATAATAATAATAAAAAGAGACAAATATCTTATGCTCGTATTAATTCTAATTTATTTGCATCTTTTAAAAAATTTATATATATATATATATATATATAGATATATATTTATACTTATATATATATAAATATATATACTTTATTATCACTTGCATGCAGATTTGTGTTCGCTTCCACATTGTCATCTGCACACCGGTGTGTATAACTATTAAAAGTATGAATTTTTTATTCCTCCATTTATTAATAACGCCTTCGAAAAATGACAATAAGAAACAAACCATTTTTACCAATATCTGTTAAATATATCTCGCTCGCTTTTGCAAAGGTATGTAAAATAGAAAATATTTCATTTAAATTGATCAGTACAATTGCATTACGATTATTACAAATTACTCGATTCGAAATCGTTGCAAATGCTTTACAATTAAAAGCGTATACATATACAATTAAATGTATTCCATCGTAAAGATCAAGATCATAAAAGCTTTCTTTTTGTTTTTTTTTTTTAAGTATATCAAAATATTTTTCGCATTATTTTTGTTGACGATTCAATATTTCATCGATTTAAATAATTACCAGCAATCGAAGAAGGTAGCTTATTTTTTTTCTCTTTTTTTTTTTTTACAACATACGCATTTCATAATACGTACAAAAATACTCCCGCTCATCGTCAACGATACAATAATAAATCCTGAGGAAGGAATATTATATATATATATATATAAAAGAAGAACAATTTATTTCAATTTTTATCTCTCAAATAACGATCTTTTGCTGCTGCTGCTGCTCGACGGACGCGAAAAAAACAAAAAGTGTTTTTGTAATTATTTAATGTTTCATACGTGTAATATTTGTGTTGTTTATGTGTATTGCACGAACGTACGAGAGAGAAAAATATATAGCAACGCAACGTTACTTGATTGTTTCATTTTTTGCTCTGTTTCCTTTTTTTTTTTAATTCTACATAAAGAGAGAGATAGAAATAAGTAGAAAGAGAAAGAGAAGAAAAAAGTAAACACCAATGTGATCTCAAATACATTTGATGAGGGTACGGATTGAAGAAAGAAATACAATATTTTATTATATTTATATATTTCTTATTTATGGCAACTCGTGATGTCTCTTTGACGTGTCAAAAACGTCAAAAATAAAAATAAAAAGACAACTCCCTCTTCTATTCTCCTCTTCCTCTTCATCCATACCTATATCTTAAATAACCCCCTTCCTCTCTCTCTTTCTCTCTCTCTCTCTTTCTAAAATTTATCTCACATTCATTGGTGTTTATTATTGTCTTTTCAAAATAGTCCCCAAAGATCAATGATCTCTGAGAAAGGCGAATTAAAGCACACGTACAACACAGAGAATATAATCCCCAATTTGTTATATATCATCTCTTTCTAAATGGCAAGCGAGTTTCTATATTTGCATAATATCGCAGGCCAAAATTTTCTTCATTCTGGATCATCCTCGTTTGATTCATATTCCATAACATCATCTTGGCGTCACAAGCTGACTAATTTAGGTGGATTGGCGTCAGGAGAGCTAAGATCAACCGCAGATAAATTGTTCCTTTGTTGCGTAGAGCAGGATGGTATTAGAGGTGTTGATACCGGTGTTAATCCTGTTCCACCTTCCATTAGAGAATCGAAATTGAATGGTATACCACTTGTTGGAGTTGTTATTGGCATACCAGCAACGTCAAGGGATGGTTTCATGAATGCTGGTGTTTCAACAGTTTTAAAACTCAATGAATCTGGTCTATTGTTATCCTTTGGTATTGATACTGATTCGTTAAAGAACGACAAGGAATTTGGTCTGTTGTTATTGTCAAAACCGACCGGCAGTGAATTTGGTCTGCTTGGTCTTGCGGATGACAATGTGTCACGTTTCGTTGTTGGTGGTTCAGCGAATTGATCATCCAACGGGATTTCCGGCTTTATCACAGGCTTCACGTCAAGTGGCGAGGACGAACGTAAACGACAAACTGTTCTGTGTGCTTCCAAAATAAATTCTAACTCTTCTTTGGTCTGCTGCAATTGATGTATCTCATCTTGCAAGCTTTGTTTTTTCTGTTCCAAGCCCTCCGTTTCCTGCGAACACGAAACACGATGATATTTTTCTTTTTTCTTCATTAATTTATTTTCATCATTTTTCTTTTTTATCATCGATCCCTTCTTTACTTCTTTTTCACTTCCTTCTATTTTATAAACAATCTCTTTCTTCTACTCTCGTAATACGATAGTAACAGTTCTTTTTTTTTTCTATATATGGTATTGCTACGAGGATGTTGAATCATAGCGATAGGGACGATATGCTGTTACTATCTAGAACGTAAAAAGAATATATTTTATACCGTTCTTAATTTCAAATTCATTCTTTGAAGAGTCGTCGAATCAGGTGTTTCAAAAGAAGAAGAAGAAGGGATCGATGATAAAATTCATTTCGTGGAAATGATAATCGATAGAACTGATCATTTTGATATTATCGAATGATTCATTTGTTTACTATTTGAAGCATGTGGAATTGTTACAATTCAACGAAAGGGCTCCCTATCATTATCTCAAAACATTTTTATTATTAACTCTCTTTAAAAATATGCATCGAATGATTAAACAAGTTAATAGATTGATTTGTATCAATTTTAATTATTTAGGGTGGTATAACAACTAAATCTTTAACAACGTATAATTCATGCTTCAAAGAGTTAAAAAAAAAAAGCTAAACGATGAATGAAAAGAAGAAAAGAAACAAGGAAAGAAAAATGTCACTTACTTCTAAAAGGGCATTTGTATGATCCATTCTTCGCTTGCGACACCTGGCAGCTGCCATTTTATTTCTTTCTCGTCTAATCTGTCGTCTTCTTTCTTCTTCCGGTGTCATACCAATCGTCCTGGTTGGTCTTCTTCCACCCATATTGCGTCTTGTAGCCTGTTGCTGTTGTTGTTCTGGTTGTTGTTGCTGTTGCTGTTGTTGTGGTTGTTGTTGCTGCTGCTGTTGTTGCTGCTGCTGCTGTTGCTGCTGCTGCTGTTGTGGTGGTTGCTGATGTTCCTGTTGTTGAGGTAAAGTCTGCTGACTTTCTATCAGATTATTCGTAGGATTGTGATGATGGGTAGCCAGATTTTGAGTTTGAGCCGGGGTCGGTTGGGATGGTTCTACCAAAGGTGGTACAAAACCAGCCTCCCGACTGTGAGACCCCGTTTCGCTGGTAAGCTCAAGGAAAGTCTGTTCGATACTTCTCAACGTGGTTGGTGTCAACGTTGGCGTTGTTCTAGTTGGTACCCCACTGTGCAATCCGTCTAGAGATACTAACTGTAAAAAAAGAAACAGAAAAATTATTGTTACATTTAATTATAGTTACTTTTAGTTATCCTAATATTTAATATCTCGTCTTTTATCTAACTCAATTCCTCTTATCTTTACATGATATTTTCTTTTCTTTTTTTCTTTTTTTTCATAGATATTTACACGCGTCTCTCTTTGGAAATAATAAAAAAAAAATATATATATATATATATAAAAGTGGATCGGAAATGAAAAAAAGGGAGCGAGGTGGTGAGGTGAATGAGGAGGGAGGGAGGAAGGGAGGGAGGGGGGAAAGCTAATAGTCATGGGCAAACAAAAAAGGGGGGAAAAAAAATGTTCTCTAGCGTAACACTTTTATCATTTCTGTCCACTTGGGTTATTATCACGCGTGTGCCGCCTCGGATTTAAACGCAAAGAAGACACGGGCATTGATAAAAATAATCGTGATCCAATTGCCGATAAGTTATCGCAACTTTAGTTTGATATATCCTTCTTCTTCTTCTCTTTCTCTTGTGTGTTAGGGCTTATTGCGTTACGGACCGTTCGTATCATCATCGCTAAAATTACATATTCGATTCGAATCTTACTTGGAAGCACACCTTACTACTTATTCTCTTTCTCTCTCTCTCTCACTCTCAAACACAACAGACTCGTCATATGTGAGATTTATACCTAATCTATTTCTTTGTTTATTATATCTAATCGCTTTCGCGCGTAGTTTTCTCTCTCTTTCTCTGTCTCTTTCTTTCTTTCTTACTTTTTTGCTTAAGAAGACATTTTTATATATCTCTGCGAATATTCAAAATATGAGTCGTCGTTGTTTAATCGTCAAAAATGATTATTTTATTTTTCGAAGTACTTTTTTAAATCTTTTTTCTTTTTTTTTTCTTCTTCTTAAGCTGAAATGTCATAAAATTTGATCGACGTTTATAATTGGTAGACTTGAAAATAATTATTTTTTCTTTTAACCAATTAGAGAGTTTAATTTGATTTTATTACCGTTCGATAATGCAATTTGAATATTTTGATGGACGCTTAAACTTTTTTTGAAGATTGAAAATCAAATTTTTGTTCGTAATACTTGTTTTGCAAAATCTTAGTTTGAAAATAACGTTTAATAATTTGATGCCAGAATATTTTGTTTACTACTATGGATTATTTTGTTGAACTGTTTTGTTAGGATTGCAAATAAATTTTTTTAATAATTATTATAGCCATTAGAGATTGAGTATATAAATTATATTTTGGTATGTTACATGTTTAAAAATTTCCAAAAAGAAATTGATCTATCGATCGATCAATCGATTTATCGTAATCGTTTTGGCAAACAAACGTGATCGTTATATATTTTATTCGAGAAACGTTATATTATTATCTTTGTTGAAATATTTTTACTTAGAAATTTTTTATGAAATATATTATCGCACGTTTTTTTTTTTATTTCTCAAAATCCCCCTTAACGTTACATTTTATTATCTTTTCGACAGTAAAGAAAGATAAATTGGGCAACAGGAAGAAACGTGAAATTCGCGTAAACCAACAAACGTTCTAAGAACGAAACGATACGAAACGAACCAACCGACCAACCAACCAACCAACGAAACGAACGACATCGTAGGCGCTAAGTGTCATCGCTAAAATTACTCGACATATATATATATATATATATACCTCTCTCTCACTCTTTTTATTTCTTTCTCTCTCTTTCCAACGAATTGGAACTGGTGCCACCCACTATATCACCAAATACACTACTGTCCAATGAAAAGTTGACCAAAATTCAAATTTCACCAACGTTTAACATCCAACCACAGATATAATTTTTTTTTTTCATATAAATTAATTGAAATAATAATTAAAATGAAATAAAATTAAACGCATTAGAAAGTAACATTAATCGTGATATTTTCTTCTAGCCAATAACTGTGTTGTTTAACTTCAAAACCATTACACACTCAACGATGTAGATGATAAGAAGAGATAACACATTGTTATCCGATTTTAATCGTTTAGATCATCTTTCCTTACAAATTTCAAATATTTTCGTTAATATACTCTTTTAAAATAATAAATTTTTTTTTTATAACTATTTTAAAATTGTAAATAAGTTTGCAAGAAAAGAACACAAAGATATTAAAAATAAATGAAAGTTCAATTAAATCTCCAATTTAATGCATTTCTTTCTAATAACGCAAATGAAAGTATCATTTGATCAAATTAATTATAAAACGTTTAGGAAAAAGTAGAGGAGAAAGCCTATTTTTCAAAATCTTTACGATAAATCTTTATAAAATCATTTTTTCTTTATTTTTTTTTTAATTGAACAAATAAATAAAAATGTTGAAATCTTACGCGTATAATCGATGGTGATATCGTCCGTTTGAGATGCATCGTTAAAATAACTTTGAAAACGAGTTTTCGTTATACATAAAATGATGATCACGTGAGAATAAGACGAAGACGAAGACGAAGACGAAGACGAAGACGAAGACGAAGACGAAGACGAAGACGAAGACGAAGAAGAAGAAGAAGAACCTCGAGAACGCTAACCGGAAATGACGAGCGTTCCTTTAGCGTTCGCGGTCTCCATTTGGACGACAAAAGATATTCGCGCGTGCAATAAAAGCAACATATTTGCAATAGAAAAAGGAAAGAGTTATTGTTAGTGATGGTGGTAGTAGTAGTGTAGTGATATAATATAGTAATAGTGATAATCATAGTTTGTAATGGTAGAAGTGTGAAGATATATTATACAAAAGTTTGCTCGATATCGATAAAAGCATGATGAATCAAACGCGCTTTTCCTTATCATCGTTCACAATTTTTTTCTCTCTCTTTTCTTTTTTTTTTTCCATCTTCTTTTACACATACGTATTTATTATACTTCGAAATATTATTTAAATGTGATCGAAAAAGTTAATAAACGTATTATTTAATAATAATTACATATATAACGTATTAAAATTATACGTAAGTTGTTTGAATAATATTTGAGAAGTGTTATATTTTTTTAAATTCCCGCGCAATGTGATCTACTTTACCGGCCGGTGGTAATTAAAAAAAAACATTTAAATTTTTCGAAATGCATACCGTACATCATTTTTTAAACAGCTATTTTAAACATTTTATAAATACTTCGGAAATAATTCCTCCTCTCCTCCCTCGTTATCATTTCGCATCTGTAATAAATTTTTCAAAGGTGTAGCATCACGGACTTGTTTGTTTTACTTTCGTTTAGATTAAAAATATCTTAATAAATAATAAAAAAAAAAGAAAAAGAGGAAATGACAAGCACGCGTCGTCGTCGTCGGTCGTTCAAGAACGTGGAAATAATTTTTATGCGAATGCACCACCATCATCCAACCACCCAACAACACCGCGTTGTTAATTTCTTTTTTTTTTTTTCATCAATTCTTTCATTCCTTTTTCCCCCTTTTCTCGTGTATTTTTTTTACCCCTAAACGCAACGTCGTTGTCGTCGTCGTCGTCGTCGTCGTCGTTGTCGTCGTCGGTTGGCATGCGAATGTGCTTTACGTTTCACGAGGCGCGGGTTATTCGCTCTTTCTGTTTTTCCCCACTAGTTTTCTTTACGAGGGGACATGTGATGCACAGAAATTGAATATATACATATGTATATATATATATATATATATATA
>NW_015149011.1:0-51144 GCF_001465965.1 Polistes dominula | reverse complement strand
TGTATTATTATATTATTATATTATAATATTATTATATATTATTGTATTATTGTATTATTATATTATTATTAAATATTATTGTATTATATATCATATTATTTAAAAAGAATTAATAAATAATAAAAAATAAATTAATAAATAATATTAGGTTGGGGCAAGTAAATGATTGTGGATTTTGTCAATAAGTGGCCTTTTAAAATCAGCAATGATCTAATTGCCAACCCAATAAATAAATCGTACGAACTTTAGGTTCACCCTAATATAACAAATAAAAAAAAATATATTTATGTATGTATGTATGTATGTATCTATGTGTGTGTACATGTGTATGTGTTTATTCACCCACCCTGCATAGAAATATTTTCTTGCATATAATCACGCGACGAAATTAGATCGTTCGATCTATATTTCTACGGTAGGAGTATGTATTTTTATCTCGCTAGTCTATTTCCAAAGCATGTGAAAAAGTAGTTTTCTGTCAGTTTGTGTTCGTAAACTCGTCAACACTGTAAGTGGGTGGTGTTGGTATTGATGGTACTGGTGGTGGTTGAGTTAGTGGTAGGTAGAGTTAGACAAAATTCTTTATCGGTTAATTTTAACTTTTGTAATGATACTAATAATATAATTGCTTTTTTTTTCTTTTAGTTGTACGAATCTATTTTACTATTTTTTATTCTTTATTCTTTATTATTATTATTATTATTATTATTATTATTATTATTATTATTATTATATAATAATTTTTATTATATTTTATTTGTTATATATATATTTAAATTTAATTTAATTTACCGTTTAAAATTTATGTTACCATATTAAAAATAATGGTAACGAAATAACAAAAATTTTTTTAAAGAGTCTACGAAAAAATTAATCAACGATAAATTTGACAAGTTTTACAAATGACTGAAAAATGTAATTAAATAATAAAAGAGTTTATGGTATAATCAATCAATAATTCGAATATGTAATCGAAATATTGTATTAAATTTTAATTGTGTCTACGATGTGTTTAATCAATGATTTTTCTTTACGAGTCTACGAGAAAAATGAATCAACGATCGTACAGTGATGATACTTGGCAAATCATTGACTCGTAATTTCGTTTTATTCGTAAATACACGTGCATTGATGAATTTTTACGAAGACTCGTTAAATTTTTCATACATTTTATTTCATCAAATTTATCATTGATAAAATACACCGTAGAACTTTTTAATCAATTAAATAAATTTTTAATTCATATTTTCACTGACCAAAAAAGAAATATCATTGACTAGCAATTTCGTAGATTGAACGTGCGTTGTGACCAAAAACAACGTAGACAAATAGTAGATTATTTTAATTGAAAAAAAAAAAAAAAAAAAAAAAACAAAAACCTTTTATGTGATAGGAAATTTCAGGGGATAAAACGAGAGCCCACATATATCCTATTTTTCTCATACACACTCTACACTTTTACAAAAAAAAAGGAAATAATGTTCGTTATGCGACAAATGGCTCGATTACGTTCCCTCGTGCGAAAAATACTATCGCGTGTTGGAAAGAAGAAAAAAAAATAAGTTATGGCCGAGTACGCAGACAATAAGCGTAGCCTTGGATAACAAAGGAGTCTATCTCTATCTTTCCCTCTCTCTTGCTCACTCCCACTCACACACCCAATACACATACCCATTTACTCACACACACATCCATATTAAACACATTAAACACAAATAATCATAACTAATTTACTTCTTCTTCTTCTTCTTTTACTACTATTACTATTTCTTTTTCTTCAAGAATAAGTCCACCACAACGAACCATAAACGATACCATTCCAACTATTTTCCATAAATGTGTTCAATACTGAAAACGCACACACGCATAGATAAATGGATAAAGAAACCGAATGAACGAAAAAGTTATATATTTTTTTAATCTTATTTTCTAACCGAGGTGAAAACAAAGAACGTAAACAAGATGATAACGTAACTTTGTGTCTCCTCCACACATAAAGTATAAATTACTACCACTACCACCACCACCGACCCTAACTTCCTTCTACCTTCCCTACTAACCCATCAATTAAATTTCTCGATAAATATATGTATAGTAGTTTTATATATATATATTTATGTACTTATTATTTATTAATTATAATTATATATATTTATAATATTTATTTATATATTATTTAATAATTATAATTATAATTATATATATTTATTATATTTATTAATTAATTTATTATTTATTATATTAAATATATTTAAATTATGTGCTTAATTAGATTTATATATACATATATATGTAAAACTATATATATATAGTTTGTTGTTCTCTTTAAATGTTGTTCTAAGTCGAAACTACCCTATTTAAATCGTCATAACCAATTTGTCCCAACATCTTCTCCCCAACATAAAATTTTTTCTACGAAAAGATCGTAAAAGACAAATTTACGAGAATAAATAAGAGAAAAAGAGAGAGAAAGATATTAAGTTAAGTGTAACAATAAATATGCTATGCAATCCAATAAACATGATAAACAACCCTTTTTCTTCGTACGCTTGGAACTTGCACGAACTGAGGACAGGGAGGGGAGGTTGGGTGGATAAAAGTCGAGTATTGAGGGGAAGGGGAATAAGATGGGGGAGGACATGAATCGAAAAGTAGTGGAGTGTGGGTGATATGGGGAGGGGGAGGTGGGGTAAGGGGACAACCGCAAATTCGTAGAATACGCGATAAAATTTGTGAACGAAAATACATTTCAAACGAAACTCAACACGCAACATTTTTATTATATACAACACACAAGAAGGAAGACAAACACAAAAACATAACGTGTTTTTCTTTGTTTTGTTTAGATATGCGAGCTAGCCAGTTGCACGTCATACTAATCAAATATCGCATCTAATCATCGTTTTCTTGATATATGCGGTATGGGAAAACCAGGTCGAGGAAAAAGGTGTCGTTGTTGTTGCGCCTTCGTCGAAAGACCAACTTTTTAAGAACAAAAACAAAAAAATAATAATAATAAATAAAAAAAAGCAAAAGTGGACAAGTATAGGTTGAAATAAAATAAAAAAGATTAAAAAAAAAAAAGGTAATCATTTGATTGGACATATTAATGGAATATTTAAAAGAAAAAAAAAATCAATTCAAGTGAAATGCTATTAGTATTGCTTTTGAGTTTGTCTTTTTTTTTTTATTTTTTATTTCATTCGTATTAACGAAAAGTTTCAATTCCAAAAATGGAAATGTTTTTGAAGTATAAACCAACTCACCTCGAAAGAGTAAAACGTTGTTTATGCTCTTGCGTTCGTGTACATACGTTGGGTGTGTGTACGTGTGTGTGAGGAAGAGAGAAAGAGAGAGGGAGAGACAGACAAGAGATAAACAACCGTACAGACAAACGGACAGACAGACAGACAGACAGAAAAATGCACAGCAAAGTGGTAGTAAGTTTCACGTTGACCTCGTATCGGTTAAAAGAAGCAAAGCGTAGTATTTGTTGAACGATGATTCGTAACCTTGAACGAATTTTCTAATCTCGTACGGCTACGAACTGATTTAGACAAAAAAAAAATGATCCACCCTTCTTTCTTCTCCTTCACCTCTTCCTCTTCCTCCTCCTACTAATGCTGTACTTCTTCAAAAACAAAAAACTATCACACAAAATTTCGTCGAACTAATCATAATAATAATTTTATTAAGAACGAACCCAAATGAAAACAAACAAAAAATTAAAAAAATGCAGAAACTTGAATTACCTTTTTCTATCACTCGATAGTTTCTTCATACGATATTACGATTATAAATATATATATAATAAAATGTAATATTATATATTACAATATATAATATAAATTATAATATAAAGAGTTTATTATGAAAACCACAAAATAAAAAGATATTCGGTATATTCAATACGTGAACCACGCTTAAGTTAAATAATTAATATGTAAAAACAAATAAAAGAAACAATGAAAAAAAACTTATCAATAAAATACGAAGTAAAATGCGTGAAACTAACGTTAACCGTACACGACGACAGTCGAACTGACACTGACAGCGTTCTGTCATCATCCCGCTATCAACCACATGGTCTCGAGTTCTCGGTTGTCTTCGACGATACTCGGATTATTTCGGGTTTTCCTTTCTCGAGAGGACTTTCGTGACAACGGGCGGCAGGCAACCAGGCAAATATCGAACGGGTGGTGGGGGTGGTGGGAGGATGGCGATGGGTGGGAAGGTTCGTGTGCGCGCGTGCGCACATACACATACACATTTTCTAGCGTTTCTGACATTACTCCGAGGATCTTTAAGATAGGGGGAAAGAAGGGTGTGTGTGTAAATAGTGGGGGGTGGGATGGGCTATAGAAATACATTCGTTGAGAAAAAGAACAAGGTGTTGAAAGAAATTCTCTGATGGTGGGGGTAATGGGGGAGGAGACCAAGACGAGGGATAATGGATGACTTCATTCGAATCTCTAACAGAAATAAAGCAAAAATAAAAAAAATAAAAAAAAACATAAATAGGGGATAGGTAGATAAAAATAAATAATAAGAAATATTTGGTTTAAAAAAGAAAATAAAAATGCAACAATCAAATCGTGGACTCAATGACATTTACTTAATTTTATATATCTAATTAAGATTAATTAATTTAATTAACTACGGACTTCAATCGATTAATGTAATTTTAAAGGTCGATTATAATTTATTTGAAATTCTTGATAATCTTTTTGAGATCATATATTATTGTTTTATATATATATATATTCTTGAAATAAAACTTACGAGTCAATTATATAATAATAATAATAATAAGGTTTGATCTTAAAAACTTGTACTCTACATGTTATAAGATAGAAATTTGTTTCAATTAACTTCAAATGCATTATCTCTAATAAGCATCAATCTTCTTTCCTTCATTTTGTATCCTGTTACGATACACATAATATTTAACATAATTATGAATAATCATGAAAGATCATTAAAAAAGAAAAAAGAAGAAGAAAATTAAGCGAAACAATTAGGATCAAATACAAATATGAAAATTATTATGATAAAAATTCACACGCAAACACGCATATTAAAATTATTTGAATGAATATTGAAATTCGAAAAAAAAAAGAAATTAAAAAGGGTATAAATACTCAGAGTTGAAACTTTCTCTAATTGAAATATAAACCGGACGCAGTAGGCCGTAACCGTGAAATCGCGTAACCCAGTATAATAAAACCGGAGAGCTAAATAATATTCGAAGAAGAAAAAAAAAGAACATTTCGTAAGTAAAAATCGATTCGATCCTTGGCACGATTCGTTAACAACGTAACAAGTAGACGAGTTTTGTGTTGACTTAATTAAAAAAAAAAAAAAAAAAAAAAAAATATGCAAACTTTAACATATATGGTACGTTTGAGAAAAGATCATATAAAAAAAAACGCCAATGATCCATGATGATGACGATTAACATAATGATAATGGTGACTCATTCGCGGAATCATGAAATCATGGTAAGTGGAAAAATCGAAGTCAAGTATGCGTGTTTCTGAAACAAGAGGGGGGTGGGTGAGTGGGGGGTGGTATAGTTACGTCACAAATGTCTTTACTAGTTCCTTTTTCCTGAATGAAATTCTACGCGAAAAGAAATAAAAAGAGAAGATGAGGAAATTTATAGAGAAAAAAATAATTGAAAAAAAAAAAAAAAAACGGAGTAGAGCATATAACGTCAATTATTACGAAATTTCTAACGAATAAATCTCAAGAGATTTCTAACAGTTTCTATTAATGTAAGAATACACGGTAATGGTACAGGAAACAACCGGATATGAACCGGATTACAAAATTTTTCTAAGAAATAATTTATCCTTTTTTTTCTATTTTCTTCTTATTTCTTTCTTCTCTCCCCCCCCCCTCTCTCTTTATCTAATAATATTTACTTACATATTGTTTTATTCGAATAAATAACGTAAATATATTTTTCATTATTATAATATTTATTTATAAAATATTATAATTATATTTATATATATAATATTTATATTACTAATAACATTATTTTTCAATATTTTGTGCTACTAGGGAATATACATAATTATTTTTATCAAATTGTGCACAGAAGCAAAGAAAAACATAAATGTAATAAACATTCGTCAAATTTTTGACAATTTTCTTATTAGTTCTACACGATTAAATTAAAAAAAAAAAAAAATAATAATAATTAAATATGAAATTTTTCAAAATACATGCAATTAACATGGCAGATATTTTTTGTTTTTACTTTTTAACTGACAAGGAAATTTCATTAAGATGTTTCGGTGGTGTTGGTTTTATTAACTGTTTGAACGAAATAATCCTATTATCTTGGAGAAGAAAAAAAAAATAAAAGAAATGAAAAAAAAGAAAAATGAAAACTTTTAAAATACTTTTTGTCGGTAAAATGTTAAAAAAAGATGGCGTGCGACCGACAACGGTGCACTGTTCACAGTGATAATCGTTAATCGAGCCTCGGGAAAGGCCAGACTCCAATTAAGAGCTGTATATATATATATATATATATATGTATATACTTTGAGGAGGTTAACACGAGCAAATGATTTAAATGAGATCTGAAAGAGTAACCTCGTGTATGTAACTCGAACAATAATATCAACGACTCATTTACAGATTTGTTAAACAAAAAGTCCTTTTTTTCTTTTACTTTTTGTGTCTATGTATTATTTTTAATTAATTTAATTATAATCACACAACAGTTTAACAGAATTGTCTGCCATTTTATTTCGTTTATCTATCTTCATCTCTTCTCAAGTAATTCATTAATTTGATTTTTTTTTCTCTGTATATTCGAATTTGCAATAATTTTATCTTTCTTTAAGATGGAGATGTATTTTAATGTGTTTGTACTTGAAATCTTTTATTTTCAATAAAACAGTATTGCTTTACAACGATATATCGTTGAAATTATACTCGTTAAAACGAATTAAAAAATAAATGTATATAAATAATTAATCAAAGAATTTAAAAAAAAAAAATAATAATAAAATTAAAATTATAATCAATTTAAGTAGCAAATATTTGACATTAACTATAACCGTACACTAAGTTTCGTGTCTATTACGAGATCTGAGTGTTTCGTTCGATAAAAAAATAAAAATAAAAGAAAAAAAAGTAAGAATAAGAATATAAAGAAAGATAAAAGCCCGTAAAAAAGAAAAAGAAAAAGGAGTAGTATACTTTAAAAGTTATCCGTGGAAGTGGCCGATAAACGGTTTGACGATAACAGCAGGGATAAAGAGAAAGAGAAAGAGAAAGAGAAAGAGAAAGAGAAAGAGAAAGAGAAAGAGAAAGAGAAAGAGAAAGAGAAAGAGAGAAGAAAAACTGTGTTCTCTTTGGTTGGCCGTTTTTAGCACCGAAGAGAGAACAAAGGCCAACACGAGATGCTGTAAAGTCACGATATACGAAAGAGAGGTGAACGACACTAAAAGCTTTAACTACCAACAAGATACTACACGATTCACTCTCCCTTCCCTCATTTTCTTTTTTCTTTTACACCCCTCCCTTTACTCCTCTCCTCCAGACGAGTGTCGAATATTCAACCCTTAAATCACATTTCAAAATTACTACAAATAAGATAATCTAGACTAACGTAATTTTGTTTATACATTGCATTACGATTGCAATATTTGCAACATTACAAACGCAATATTAAAATCTTGCTTCATTTTAATAAAATGAAAAAATAAATAAAATATTTTCTTTTTTTGGTCAATGTTTAGTTTACGATTTAATTGTATTTAACCCTTAAACAACATTTAAAATAAAATAATTTAAGCTAACGTAATTTATTGTATATATTGCAACACTATGCAATTTTTTGCAACGTTACAAACGCAATATTAAAAAAAAAAACTTGCCAAATTTCAATAAAAAAATAAATGAATAAAATGTTATTTTTAACGCTTCAATTTACGATTTAATTATATTTGATCCTTAAACCAAATTTTTCAAAAAGTACCACAAATAAAATAATCTAATCTAAACTAATATGTTATATTGCAACACGATGCACTATTTGCAACGTTACAAAAGCAATATTAAATCTTGTTTAATTTCAACAAAATTAAAAAAAAAAAAATAAATAAATAAATAAATCTGTTTCTTTTAATGTTTTCAATTTACGATTTAATTGTACATTCGAAATTACGAGTTAGACGACATATCTTTAAACCTTCTGCAGATTATTTTTTGTTTTCACATTTTTATTTCTTTGACTTCACTTCTCTTCTCACTTCTCTCTCTAACTCTTCTCTTTTTTTAAGTAGTACGCATGTAATTTGGGAAATTTCGAGTGCCACGTCAGTAGCCTCGTTGTCTTATGTCCTTTGTTCAAAAACCAGAGGGAGAATATAATGTAGGACATTGAACCAAGGTTTCTTTCTCAGTCCAAGGACAAATCGTGTGAGAAAAAGCATATGCGCTTTCTTCGAAGTTGACCTTTAAAAATACACGATGATTACTAACATAAAGTATGAGTACACATATGTGGTACGTACACGCACGTGTGTACATATATTTCGTAATACATATGAACGTGTTGCGATTACGATAATATTTTTAACGTAATTATCATAAAAGATTCTCGTACGAAGTTTCTAATAGTATCTTCTCATTTTTTTTTTTTTTTTTTTTCCATACACGTGTATGCATTGTATACGTACGTCAGCAGACGAAAACGTTCTGTCGTTTTTCTGACGCATTTCAGAATACCATTCGACGTTTATTTTGTATTATTTCATAAAACTTCCTTGTCAATTTTTTTTTTCTCATTGAAATTCACACGCGTGTCGATAAATCTCTCTCTAACTTTTTTTTTATCTGTTTTTTTAAATTAATTACGTTTAATATAAATGCGTTTTTAGTTATGGTATTACGAGTTTGATCGTTGAAAATAAAATATCAGGATTTGTTTGAGAGCCGTGGGTAAAAGGGGGAATAATAATAATAATTATTAAAATTAATATTTAATTAATTATTATATAATGTAATATGATTGAAAAGTAATTAAATGAAAATTTTATTATTATTATTATTTTATTTGTTATATGTTAGAATAAAATCAATGAATATATATATTATAGTTTTTTTTTTTTATTTATTTTATATTATATAATTTATATAAAATATACTATAAGAGAAACATTTTTATATTTATATAAAATATTAATATAATATATAATATATAATATATAAAATATATATTATATAATTTATATTATAGTAATATACATTAGAGAGTATATTATTATATACTAATAATTTCTATTTATTATATGTATACTTTAATAAGTATATAAATAATTAAATTATTAAAAATAATTTATAAATAATTAAATTAAATTTAAAAAAAAAAAATATATATATATATATATATATATATATACTTAATTTAAAAAATATTGTCACAAAATTGATATTAAAAAAAAAAGAAATAAAATTTAATATAAAAATAATAATTATAAAAAAATTAGCAAACTAAAAAATTTCACATAAACAAGTACATTATTACATGTTTGCCTACCTACCTAACAGACAAACAAACAAACAAACAAACAAATTAAAATTCGCATGAAATCACATTGAATAAAATTCAAACTAATTATAGGATCGATCAACCGATCGATCGATCTTTCGTGACGTGAAGGAGGTGGAAGAGGAGGAAAAGGAGGAGGAGGAGGAGGAGGAGGAGAGTAGTCTGACGAAATCGATGTTCACTTTACACTTCAAGGCCATATAATCGCCTAGTTTTCACCGGTCGGATGATCGATTAACTTCACAAGCATACTACATAAATACATTCAACCATAAATATATATACATATATACATAAATACATACACATATATGCAACGTAACTATTTATTTACAACGTTCACGTACAATTGGCGGAACATGAGACGTGGTATGTTGTAACTATAATAATATCATCGATCTTTTAAATCTCTACGAGAAATGAGGATGATGATAGAAACTTTCTGAATTGCTATTTTTCCTTTCTTTTCTTTTTTTTTTCTTTTTCTTGATTTTTTATTTTCCCCTTTGGAATCACGCTCGATTACATACAAAGGCAACCCATAATAAATTAATATTAAATTATCACGAATGACCGTAGCCACATGTAGGACAGGTAGTCGGTCACGTGGTGTGTGACAACATTTGCATTGCAAATAAAATTAACAAATTCGTAGACGACAATTTTGATTCTCGATACGTTTGTGAAAAGAAAAAAAGAAAAAGAGAAAAAAACGAGATTAAAAAATCAACTTCAATGTTCGTCGAGTCGACTTTTGTATTTCTTTTTATAAATATATATATATATATAAGATATTTTTATTTGAATGGTTTTTTTTTCAATGACAATATTGACATATTATCCATCCAATTTCATTCCATTCCATTGCATTACGTTATCTTGCATAATGGGAAGGGTGATGACAAGGAGGGGGGAGGTGAAGGGAGGATAAGAAGTAGAAGAAGCATAACAACAAACAATGGGAAATTGTTACATGTGATATGTCGTGCGACCTCGACAAAATTCATTCGCTAACTTCTTCAAGGTTAAATAATATAAGATTATTCCGAGTTATTTATTCGTGGGAAAGAATAACATTCAATGCCGATTCTCTTTTTAGAATGTGTAATACAATATTCATATTTAAGACGACTTCCTTCCAATGGCGAACATTTTTGTACGATTATTATTATCATTATTATACATATATATATAAATATATATATATCGGTTATCTTATTTTTTTTTTTTGACAAAAAAAAACATTTTTCTGAATTTTTGCAAATATTAATTCGGATATTTCAATTATATGATTATACAATAATACTTAATTACAATTATATAATTATTTATTTTTAATTTGATTAATTATTTTTAAATTATTTTGTTATATCTTAATCTTATTTAAAATATAACAAAATTATATTTATTTAATATTTATATTAAATAATTATTTATTAATTATATTATTATATTAAATATTATAATTAAATCAATATTAATTTAAATTAAATATTATTAGTTAAATATTATATTATTAATAATATAATTGTTATATTATTACCTAACAATATATTATTATTTAATAAATATATTCTTTTTTCTTTCTATTTGTATTTTTCGTTCAATTATAATTGAAATAATTTGCATTTAAAAATAATTAATTATAAAGGTGTACGTTCTGAGTGTCCTCGAAAACGGTAATCTTAGTTTATTTTTAAAATATTAGAATAACTATATGCTACTACTTAAAACGAAATTTATTTTTACTCATTTAAAATTCTAATATTACTTTTTTTTTCCTTCTTTAAATAGATATATATATATATTTATTTATTCTTGTGTTAGTAGAACTATACGTGATAAATTGTACTTCTTGTAATACCGTAAAAGGCAAACAATAAACCAACCATCATCACTACCATTACTTTTAAGAAAAATTTCCACGATTTCATGTATTTTACGGATATTTCATCATTGGTAGAGATTAATTCGAAGGGAAATGAAAAAGAAGAAGAAGAAGAAGAAGAAGAAGAAGAGAAAGAAGATGACAAGGATTAAGAAAGAATAAAAGAGATTCAAGAAGGAATAACCTTCGAAAGAATATTTCCAATGATGTTTAAGGACGAAGTAGGATGGGATGAGATTAAAATGAAGATAAAAATGAGATAAAAATGAGATAAAAATGAGATAAAAATGAGAAAAAAAAGAGTGGGAAAAACCATGATGAAGAAGAAGAAGAGAGATAAGGGAAAAAAGAAAAAGAGGTAAAAAAAAAAAGATAAAAAAAATAAATGAAAAAAGGATCACAGAACGTAGAAGGAGAAAACGCTCCGAGGGCACAACGGTGCGTGAATTCCTAAGAAATGACGCAACCGTTAAGGTATTTCCGACTGCACTTCGACAAGCTCTTTTAGATGGGAATACCTGCATAATTGCGTACATAATTCGTCGGAGAATTTAGTGATCTCCTTTCTTTTTTTCCTTTTTTTTTTTTCTTCCCCAACCCTAACACGCATAACCCCCCAATTTGTTCTGACTCAACACACAACACACACTTCTTCGTTGTAGAAAACCCTTTAACCAAATTGTTATTCAATAATTGATGGTGATACGGTTATTCTTTTCTTTGGTGTATAATTTTTTTTTTACGACGTTGTATATGATATGATTTTCTTTTTTTTTTTTTTAAATTATATGGGATTTTTAAAAAGCAGAATTTGGGACAGTGGGTTGTTTTCTTGTATGAAATCCGTGTTTGCTTTAGTTAACCTAATGTAATAAGATTATAATAAGATTTAATATATATATATATATATATATATATATGTGTGTATACGTGTAATTTAAATTGATTGATCAGTCATGGGAGAATGTAAATGGATATCTTTTTTTTGGGTTTGTTGTAAATTACATTCCCCCTTTTTCCCCCCGTTTAATTCTAGCAAATTACATATTCCAATTTCTAATTCAATGGTTAGCTTAACTATTATTGAACTATGAACCTTTAATAAACGCGCTTCTTGTAACACGATGCAATAATTGCAACAATCCCTATTACATGTTTCTTTTACAAAAATTAATTAACATGAAAATATACGTGTAACATAATTTCTGATATTTCTATGTTGAAAATTTTAATAAATTTTTTATTACAAAAATACCATCCCTGTATAATTTGTATTTTCCTAATTGGCTTAATACAAATAAATAATATATATAGTATTATTATTATATCTATATTATATAGTATTATTATATATAGATATAATTATATTATATTAATTAATAATTTAAATATTATTCGTTGAAAAGTTTTTAGAAACTTTTTATTACAAAAATAGCATCCCTGTATAAGTTGTGCTTTTCTAATTAACTTAAAGCATACTAAATACAATATAACTGTATACATGTATATAGAATCATTTAATAATCATGAAAAAATACTTACATTAATAGTATAAATAAATAATTAATTCACAGCATAAATAGTTTAAGAATTTCAATTAATACAATGAAAGAGAGAAAAAATAAATACAACACAACACATTGACTGTATTAAATTAACATTTGTTAATTCGAGTATTAAATTATCAATTAAACTCATCGAATTTTTTTTTCTTTTTTTTCTTAGAACGCTCAAAGAAACTCATTGTACCAAATCTACTATAATAATTTCAAGTAATTCGATACGATCGTGGTGCATCTATTCATAAACACACAAACGTGTCATAAGCCTATTTCTAAAAGGGACCAACTATGATATTAGTTAGGGTTCTATGACCTCTTAAATTAAAACTCCCTTTTTAGGAAGTCGTCGTCAACGTGGATGGAAATTTAAAAGGGGGGTTGTTGTCCAGGAGTTATAGAGGGGAGAGAGGGAGGGAAGATCGTGAAAAAGTTAGGACAGTTTATCATTCATTCTATCATTTTCAAAGAAGTACATCGTTTCTCCCCCTTTTTGAATTATAATCACCCTCATTCCTCCTCCTCCACCTCCTCCTCCTCCTCCTCCCCTACTTTAAACAATTTTTATTTTCATTTTTATTTTATTATTATTTTTATTTTTACATTCTAAGAAACTAATGCAGCAGTGCACACCTCTTTTTTATTCTTCTTATTATTATTTTAAATTTTTGTTTTTCATCGTTAGAATGAAGAAATGATACATTCTTTTCTTCTTTACGAACCTTAAAGTACTCGTTGGTCCTTTAAAAAAAAAAATAAAAATAAAAATAAAAAAATAAAAATGAGGCACGAAAAGTTTCTAAAGGAATTCATTCCTCGTTGAAGACGTTCGGAGAACGTTGAATTCTTTTTTTTTCTTCTTTGAGAATATTAAAAGTGGAACTACCAGTACCAGCAGTTAATACACACGATGACTTGCTAAAAATCTTCGATGAGTTTACCATTTTGGTTGATTTTTATTTTTCTTTACTTCAACTGTTTTTCTCTTTCTTTTTCTTTTTCTTTTTCTTTTTCTTTTTCTTTTTTTCTTTCTTTAACTCTATATTTTATTTTACCATGATTATTATTTCGATTGGTTAGATAAAAATAGATAAAACATTAATTATTAATTAATTGTTCTTAATAAACTAATTCTATTTTGATTGGGTTGGTTGGTTGGTTGGTACATGTAAATAATTATGTTTCTTTGTACAATATTTCTACTTGTATTGAATAAAACATTTAAAAGAAAGAAAAAGAAATAATACTAAATAAAGATTACACTTTTTTTTTTATTTATTTATTACATAACGTTATGTTATTAATAATTATTATATTTGTCCTTTACTAATAATGACAATTGCACGTATGATCATCGTTACTTCGTTATTAATAATTCAAAGTAAATAATATAAATTTAATATGAAATATAAATTGAATATCAAGAAATCATAATTGATCATATATGATATATATATATGTATTTTCATAAAAAATACAAGTTGTAAATTGCGTAAGATACAATTACACAAGAATCGTATTCAACTATTACTACGACTATCTAACTTATAATATCCGATAAGAAAACTAATACCAACACACGTGTAAATATATACCTGTAGAAGTCTATACACACATACACACAACACACACATATATATATGTTTTCGTGTTACTAACCAAAACAAGTTTTACTATTAATCAAACAGGAAGATAGAAAACGTCATTACATAGAATCACACATGTTTTTATAGATATATATATTAAAGATACACATATGTATCGAAATAAATAAACAAATTAGATATTACACTAAAGATAAGAAAATTCATGACATTAATAACTAGTTTTAGAATTAAACGTAAGATCGCAATAGCGGTTAACCCGTTCGTTTCTAGTATGACGCATGAATATGGTTTACCATAATCCGGTGGACCGTGGACTGATAAAATCTTTTCCTTATCTATAATGTCAGAAATTAATTCTTTATTCCCACATATTTATTACTCCTTCCTAAGTAATAAACAGAAACGTTCTTAATGTTTTTTTAATTATATATCTTTAATGTTATTATAATTATAATGTTTTTTTTTGTTATTTTTAACGAATAATTAACAATTGTAATTTTTTTGTAATTATGTATTGCATTTCAATATGTATACAATTTGTTTATTTATTTTAATTTATATTTTTTCCCCTTTTTTAAGATTTACAATCGTACGTATTAAATAAAACTAAAATTTATTATATATATATTTTTATATCTATTATAATATATCTATATGATAATATCTTAATTATAATATATATTAAAATATATATTATATATATTGATAATAATATATTAATAATAATATTATATATAATATAATAAATAATAATTAAATATAAATAATATTATTATATATAATAATATTTTATAATATATTTATTTATATTATTTTTATATAGATATTCTTATATAGATTATATTATTTAATATATATATATAATATTATATTTTAATCTATTATATTATAATATCGCATAATCAAATAAAATTATTCTAAGAAATATATTCTACTTTTTGTTTGTTATGTATGACATTTATTCATTGAAATTAATTTCATTTTTGATTATAAAATAATTATAATTGAATATTAAAAAAATATATATATATATTATAATATGGCATAATCAAATAAAATTATTATAAAAATATATATTGCATTTTATTTTGTTATGTATGACAATTTGAAATGAATTTCATTTCAATTGAAATTCATTTTCAAAAAATTGAATTACATATCAAATAAAATTTAATATTAAAAAGAGTAATGTACCCTTAACAATACTGATTTGTTAGACAATCTAATCATTTTAATACCAGACGTATAGATACGATTTATCACACACAACCTAACATTTATTATTATCAAAGTTCATAATGACCTTCTACCACGGAAGTTAGTTTCGTTGGCGATGATAATTTCGGTCGAATCGAACAGACAAAGAACAACGAAAAAATACATGTATAGATGTATACAAAAATAAAAAAAAAATAAAAAAATAAAATGAAGAAAAAACGTTAAATTAAAAACCACTAAACTTCCGTATACTATTACTTTATTTTCCACCTCTGTTTTTCTTCAATTTTTTTTTCTTTTCTTCTTCTTCTTCTCCTTCCTTTTCATCTTTTTTTTTTTTTTACACGAGTTTCGTAAACAAAGTTGTTAAAGTATCGATTATGTTAATAGGAGGAAAATTGAAAGATACGCGGTTAAAACGATTTTCAGAATAACTTGATTATTCTTCTTTCCTTCCTTCTTTTTTTATTCTTCTTCTTCTTCGTATCGAATATTAAAATGATTTATTTGATAATTGATAAACGATCAACGTTCAACTAATGGTAAAAAATTTATTTAATAATAAAATGTTAAATTAATGCACGATTAGAAGAAGAAGATAAGAAAGAATAATTTTTTCTTTTATAAAAAATCTCCTTTAAAAAAAAAAAAACTCTTAATTCATTATCATATCCTATTTAATTTTTGTTTTGTAATGTATTCGAATAAAAATTCATTACAATTTGTATAATCAATTATATCAAATGAATAATATAATATAAAAATAAAATATATATTATGATAATAAAAATTATAATAATAAAAATTATATAACTACAATATAAAAATAATATAATTTAATAATTACATAGTAATAATTATAATAACAATATAAAATAAAATAAAATAGAAAAAAAAATATTTGTCCGACAATTATTTAATTTTCATATTATTCTTAACAAATAAGAAGAATAATAACTTGTTAGAAAATCTTTTTTTTGCTATTGTAAGAAAAATAAAATAAATAGAAAAATAAAAATAAAAGTAAAAAGAAAAAGATTTATTTATGTATAACAACTAACCGTGTCGAAGATAAGAAAAGAAAACTATTTACAAAAGAGGAGTCATTAGAAGGTCATTAGAAAAAAAGAAAAGAGTAAAAAAAACATATATATATATATATTTTTTTTTTTTTTTTTTATTTAAATATAAACTTATTTTATATATTATATATTCGTATAAATGTTTGGGAAAGTCCGTGCCTGGTTTTACCATTCTATTTTTAAAATATTCTATAGCCAGTTCAATTTTAAAATGCAATCGATGAAAGTTAAATACAAATAAGAAAGAAAATTCTATCAATAGAATATCTAAAAATTATTTACTTTTATAATATATTTCTTTTTTTTTGTTAATTTTGTAACTGTCTATATATATTCTTTTAAAATATTGTAAATGATTTGTAAATGAATTTTGTGATGAGTCTTAAGATGGTGAGCGAATATTGTATTCCTTTTTTTTTTATTAAATGCAAGTAATATTGAATTTAATTAAATTATTATCTTTCAATTAAATCTATTTAATATTTAATATTATATTCTAGCAACTGTAACAAAAGGAAATTACAATTTTATTAAATATTTTCTTTGTTTTACAATTAAATTAAAAAAGAAATTGAAAGTTTGATATCAATTTTATAATTTGATTGCTATACCAAAGGACTGGTTCATTGATATTGATTATTGTTATTGATTTCTAATTAAAAAAAAAAAAAAATAATAATAATAATGAAATAAAATAAGTATAATAAATAAATAGAAGATGTTAAAGGCAGAAGAAATTGCAAAGGAAATTTAAAGTTTCGATGAGAACAAACAACGCACACCAGTGGATTCGGAGCATTCTCCAGGGGAAAGTGTTAAAACCTATTGACGTCACTCGTACGCAAGATATCTTTCCGTGGAATCGACCTCCTTTCGAGGTCGACCACACCGGATTATACTACTCTGTTTGCTGCTACTAACTAAGCGTAGAAGAAAATCAACCAGACCGCACTATCAGTTCTTGAAAACTACTACTACTACTAAAGAAGAACCAGTTAACATTGTATTACACACACACGCCCACACATATCAATTTCTAAATCTCTTTATGCTTTCTCGTAAAACTGATCGTCCGTATTGAAAAGATGAAGAAGAAGAAGAAGAAAAAACGAATTTAAAAAGAAACCAAAAAAAAATAATAAGAATATTCAATCTTTACACAACCAATTTCTACATCAAATAAAAAAAAAAAAATCCAATGGGGAAACTAAAAAAAAAAAAGATTCCCATGATAAAAGTTTCACTTTATATCATTTCAATTTATCTACATTTTCCTTTTATTATTATTATTTATTTCTTTTTCGTACAAATCGTTGAATTGCCTGGCAAGTTGGACACACACACACACACAAAAAAAAAGAAATGTCTATACCTGTAATTCTAAATTCCTTGGAAAGGAAAGGTGCGTTTTGCAAGTAAAAGGCTCGAGCAAAGCGATCGAAGATCTTGGTTTAACGTCACGGTGCGACCTTGGACCTTGTCTTCTTCCAGGTAGCTGGTATACTTCCGCTTCGTAGTATAACAGGTCAAAGAAAGAAAGAAAGAGGAAGAGAGAGAGAGAGAGAGAGAGAGAGAGAGAAAGAGGGGAATAAGAGTGAACTACTACTACTACTACTACTACTACTACTACTACTACTACTTTGCCAAGCAATTATCCTACCATCACATCGTTGTTCTTACAGGCACGCAAATGCATTTTCTTGGTAAAATTGTACGTGTTCCTTCTTACATATATGTTGGTTAGTTAAGATATAAGAAAGAAAAGTCAGAAAAACATCATAGCAATCTAAAAACGTGTTTACGTGCCTAGGTCATCACGAATACTAATCACTTAATTAAAAAATATTATTATCTACGTTTGTATATTTTGTATTACTTGTTTTTTGTTGTTGTTGTTTTTTTTTTTTTTTTATTATTTGTTATTCGTACATGATATTGCATCAATTTTATGCATTTGTATATTTTACTTTTATTTTATGTACAAATAATACGTGTAAATTTTTTTATTCGTATTTGATACGTATGTAAGTGTATATATATATATATATGTTTTTATTTTTGATTACGATTATATTCATATTTTTGATTTATTTTTTATGAATTATTTAAACGTATACATTTCTAAGAATATTCTTTGAAAATACGCGTGTATATTTGTATAATACGTCAATGTGCATTCTCCATTAATACGTTTGTATAATTAATAGTATTAGAAATAACGTGAGTAAGTAACACGTGCGTAGATTTTCATTCATAAATCGTAGTAAGTTGTCTCGTTCGATGAATGATTCGCGATGACTCACACACGAGAAGAACCAACCGACTAGTATTATTATAGCGCGTCTTTCTGAGTCAAAACTGATTGTAAAAGTAAAGTTAGTATAAAAACGAGTAAAAAATGTGTGATATATATATATATATATATATATATATATATATATGTGTGTGTGTGTGTATGTCTCATTTTTTTTTCTTTTTTATTTATTCTCTTTCGTTAAATGCAGGTGTAGTAAAATAGAAAGAGAAAAAAATACAAGGGAAAAAAGAAAAAAGAAAAAAAAATTAAAAATAGACGATTACGTTATACCGATCAAGTTGTGTAGTCATCGTCTATGTAATTTTTAACGACAACGAATCGATTGGTTAACGTCGATGACGCTTATTGTTAGGATCGCGTGCACTTGTCTATGTTAATTATTTCCGCTGTTTTCGTGTTAATTTAACTTAACTTAACTTAACTTCAATATTTCTGTTTGATTTACGTGTTACTCGCACGTGTATTATAACGTCCTATAAATTTGTCAATTATTGACCATAATATCACTCTTTACGCGTTCAATAATTCAAAATAAATAATATTTCATTCAACATGTTCATTATTCTCCTTTTTCTTTATTACGATTACTTTTATGTATTTATCAACGATAAACAGTCATCGCGAGTTATAAAAAAGAAAATTATACTTAGTCTGCACGAAAAGAGAGTTTTTTTTTTATTTATCAATGTATCTCAGTCTACGAATAACACGTTAAAGTGAGTCATTTAAATGATAAGAGAGTACTCATAGTATTTTATCAATGATCATGTTTTGTCTAATAAAAATATGACAAATAAATAATGCAATTAAGAATAAGATTCGTCAATGATTCACATTCGATAAACGATGATCATTGATCCTCATTTTGAATAAAAAAATTTACAAACATAAAATTTGTCAATAGACGTCGAATCATCGATTCACACAAATTGAAATAAAAATTTTAACAGCATACAACTCAAATATATTATATAATATAATAAACAGATATATATATATACCCTAGTAGCACAAAATATTAAATATTGAAAAATATTAAAAAGATATTGAATCTTTCTTTAATATTAAATACACATGTATTCAATATTTTGTGCTACTAGGAATATATTTATAAATAATTTCAAAACATAAACGTAAGTAATAATAATTTATATGAAATATAATTGAAAATTATGAAGGATGAATTAAATGTTCGTTGTTTTAAGGATCCCTTTCAATTGAGTTTTTTTTTCAGAGTTATTTTTGTTTGTTTTTTTTTTTTTTTTATTGTTGTTTTGTTTGTTCTTTATCTCTCACGTCCCTCATTCTTAGTTTAGTTCGTAAAGACAGACTCAAGACAGGATGATACCTCTTGCCTTATGACCCGTTCATACTACTCTCTCTCTCTCTCTTTCTCTCTCTCTCTCGGTAAACTTAAGTCCCTTTAACTAAACTCTCTAATTGACGGGTTAACGAGCGTTAACTCCCGACTTCCTGTCAGATTTAACTGTTTTCTTTCGTTTTTTTGACCATGTCAATAAATTTCTGCGATTTTCATTATAAATATAAATGCAGAAAAATGTTTTATATCATATTTAGTTTCCTTATTTTTTTTCTTCTTCTTCTTCTTTTTACCGTATCGTAAGGATTTACCGTTATCGGATTGCATAGAAAGTTTATTTAATTTATTGTTATTTTTTATTAAAAATCGGTACGTCGTTCCTTTTTTTAATGAGAAAAATTGGTACAGATTTCAAAGAACGAAACAATTGTATTGGTTAATCGAAACTATCGAATTGATTGAAACTTTCCACACGTAATTCAATAGATAGATCAATTTAGAAAAAATTAATTTTCTTTGGAAACAATAACAACACTTTAACGATCGTAAAAAAAAGATTTTCGTCAAATGAAACTAAACCTTAAAGATTATCGAATCTTCGAATTATTATCGTTTTAAAAATCTTTTTTTTTATTTGTTCTAATAATCGAACGCATATATATGCAGGTATGGAGTTAGAGTTTCCTATTTTTTTCTTTTTTTATTTACTTAATGATATTGATCAACAACGAAATATATCGTTAAGACCCAATGTTTCTATTACTTCTATGTTATTTTTTACGATACAATTTTTGACTGCCGAACTTTTATACATACTCGTATAGAAAAAAACATACTCTATAAAAATAATTAATTTTACAAATTAATTAATACACCTGTCGTTAGTATCAATGGGTTAACAATTTTTCTGTTCCAAAAAAATTCTAATAAAAAAAGAAATACTTGCGATCGGAAATAACCAATACGATAAGCGAAAAAAAAAAGAAAAACAATCGTATTAAATAATTGAATAATTTATTTAAAATATATTAAAATTGTAAAATATATAAAATATATAAAATCTATAAATTTGTAAAATATATACATATTATATAATTCTAAAATATATATTTTATATATTGTAAAATAAATTGTAAAATATATATTTTACAATTATATAATATGTATATATTTTACAAATTTATAATATGTATATAATAAAATTGTAAATCAACGAACACAAGTATTTTTTGGAGAATATAATAAAAATGAAATTATTATCGGACAACGTTAAAGATGATTGAAAAATCATACCAAAAAAAAGAGAAAAAAGTATTTAAACGAATTTTGATCAACTAGTTGGTGTGAATGATGATTCTTCGAAAATCAAATACGATAGGAACGAATTTCTGAGAAATATCAAGCAAACACGTCATCCACTATACCACGACCTCAATTATTAGCTTAATTGTAAGTTATCATTATGTAATGTTCTATCTTTTTCTCTCTCACTCGTTCACTCAAACATTCACCACCAACAAACTCGTTCGCGCTCACTCATAACACATACTTACACAGTTGAGTTTCTTTCAAGTCCTTTTTCTAACTTCATCTAACATCTAACCTAAGAACGATTAATTCCTTTTTTTTTATTTATTTATTTTTTTTTTCAATTTAACCTCTTAGAATTACGTACACACCCAGACAAAAAATGTAAAAAAAAAAAAATGTATTAGCGATATATAAAATTTATGACATAAATTCGACAACGATTAGAAAGTAGCCCATTTTTTTCTCGATTGTGTTGCTAAATTATTGAGGTTACACGATAAGTATGTTCGATTTAAAGAAGAAAAAAAACAAATAAAAAAAAAATGCATGTTCATTCGTATCAATTGTTTTGTTTACCAAATCAGCAAAAACTTGGAATACAATTGAAAACACACACACACACAATGACGTTCGTATTGGCTTACAAACAAGTATTTTGACGATTTAAAAGAAAAAGTAGATTCGTATCGAAGGAATTTTTTTTTCCTGGGGAAATTCGATAGATAATAAAAATATAATAATACCAATTTATCTTGAAGATAAATTAAAACCCGATCGAAAGATTTGAAAGATGTGTTTCATTTTTATACGTGGAACACAAGAGATAAATAATAATAATAATAATAATAATAATAATAATAATAATAATAATAATAATAATAATAATAATAACAAACAAGAAGATTAGACGTTTTATTGCGTTTTAATAAATGTTTCGTATAAAATCGAAAACTTTATTATGCATAAGTAAATTATGAACAGTATCTTAATATCTATTAAATTTCATTAAACTTTGTAATCGTTTCATCTGTATGTTTAAAACATAATATAATTAAATTTTTAACGAATAATTTCCAAATAAAAAATAAAAAAATAAAACGTTACAATATAACAAGAGATAAGTGTATAAATTATTATTTAAAAAAAAAAAAACAAGAATATATAATATAATCTAACGAAACTAGAAAATAAAAGAAATGATTTATTTATTTACCATAGCTTTTTCTTCCTTGGTAAGTTGAAAACCATCCGTCGAATGATTGTTGATAGTAGGATACATGGAAAACATTGTATAATTATGATCCTCCACAACGTTGTCATAAAAACCACCAGCAGTAGGTACTCGTTGCATTATCACAACTCTGTTAGAATCTTTTTCAATGAACGGAGAAACTTCAGTGAAATCACGAATTTCTCTGATATTATAAAGTTCCTTCATAAGTGTCACCGATTATTCAACACTTTTTAATAAATATTCAAATAAAACACTTGTTTCCAACGAAAAATTCTTCTTCGAAGAAAAGAGAAAACAAAAATAAATCAAATTTGATCGAACCGAAAATCAAACTCGGTAATTAATTTGTCTATATGTATATTTTTTTTCAGTAGAATTATAATAATCGAGGCAACGGTAAATAAATGGTTACGCACACGCGTGATTGATAAAAAAAAAAATATATATAAAAAACACTTAGAACAAAAAAGTATGTTTTCTATTTAAAAACAACTTGTTCTCGTGGATACTACTACGCGTAGATTCCTCAAGACGAATGTATTGCACAGACTTACGTATCTCAACTGAGTAAGGCAACGTGACTTGGAAACTATATAGAAGAGTTTATCTCTTTCTCTCTCTCTCTTCTATCCCCACCACCACTTTTAAACCACGCTTGCTCAGAGACTCTACCCCCTCCCTTTTTTCATATGCTCGCGCACACAACTAAATACTTACGTGCGACACACTCTTTCTCTCTCTGTTCACTCGCCATTCGTTCACGTTCGTGCGTGTTCGTGCGTGTTCGCTTTTAGTATACCCGAGTGTGTTAAACCGAGCAGCTAGCTTATGTGCTGTTGCCTACGTGATGACGTCATCGCCATCTTGATTACTGATTCGCGCGATACTGCTCAACCAATCGACGTACACGTTCAAGACCAAAAGACCGAACTTGTTTTCTTCTCTCCTCTCTCTGGTAAAACTTCGATAGGGAGAAATCGGGGTGGGGTGGGGGGAGAATGTCTAGTAGAAAGAAAGAGAGAGAAAAAATAGGAGGAGAGAAAGAGACGGAAAAAGAGAAAACGAGATCTACCTCTTCCCCTTAAACCCTCCCCCACCTCACCTCCCACTAGCCAGCATTTTTTTTCCAGGTAGAACGAGATATGCAACTAGATTATTAAATCGATCGACCAGTATACGGAAGTTTACGATTCCGTACGACTTGTATTGTTTTCTTTTCTTTTAAATTATTTTAGCCCTTTTTTTTATTTCTGTCTTTTGGTTTTTTTTTTTTAATGTTATTATTTATTACGTAGATGACGAAAATGATTATTTTTTCTTTCTCCCCACCTCATTTTTGTTTAACGTTTAATACGCAGCAATATTTTCGATACTATTACGAAGTTCATGATATTTTTATTGTTGTTGTTGTGTTGTTGTTGTTGTTGAATTAATTAATTAGGATTAACATCGTAATCGAACAGGATTATCGATGATAGGAATAATAAAATGGGAGATAAAAAAAATGAAATAAAATGAAAATGAAGTAAAAAGAAGGAGAAAAGAAGAATAACGTTTAGGCTAATAAGAAAACGAAGAAGGATAATGATGATGATGCGATGCATTATAAAGGCAATCGCGTTGACGAATAATGTCAAGGTAAAATCATTACCGATTTGGCACGTGACCGAGTCTCCTCGCAAACTCGATATTCTCCTATACTATTCACACACAACACACAACACACACACACACACACACACTGATTGTGAGTTATTTTTTTTTTATTTTATATTTCTCTCTTTCTATTCTTTTTACTCTTTTTTTTTCCTTTTGACGTAGTTGCGTTGAAACAAACGGGGGAGGAGTCAGAGGGGACGCTGAACTTCGCCCACTAAAAAGTTTTTCCTTTCTCTTCGTGCTGACACAAAGAGAGCAAGGATAATGAAATGTATAGAAAGAAAAAAAAAATAAAGCAAATATTATTATTATAGTCTGTCGTGAATATTTGAAAATTTATACGTCCAAAGTGTATAAGGTGGAGAATATAATTTTAACGTTTTCTTTTTCTTCCCTTCTTTTTTTTTTTTTTTTTTAAAGAAACGTCGGACGTAGGAGTAAGATAAATTTTATTTTTTAACTTGCAAATAATTCAAATAATAATCGCCAGTTTAATTTTTTTTTCTTTCGTTCTACCCCTTTTTTCTTTATTTTATTGTTTTCTTTCTTTCGTTCATTCATTCATTATTTCTTTCTTTCTTTCTTTCTTTCTTTCTTTCTTTCTTCAACACGTTCGGAAACGTGCAACGAACTCCGAGGTGAACGCACGTTCATTCGGTGCAACGCACGAGGAAGTCAAGAAAAAAAAGAAAAGAGAGGGTAAAACCAAGTGTGTATGTGTGTGTATTGGGACTTTCTTTGTTCAAAGGAAAATTTTCTTATTTTTTAACTAATAACAAAAAACCATTAACACCGTTACCAACAATAACAACACAACAACAACACAACACAACGATCATCATAATTCGCATTGAGCAAAGAAAACCAAAAATTGCATTAGAGTTTAAGACAAAAGATAAAAAAAAAAAAACAAATAAAAGTTGAACATTTATTTCCGACTCGTCTAATTCGTTGAATTTTTATTTGAAACTACATGCACGCACCCATGTATATATACATACACACACACATTTAAACTGCACACGTAGTTACTCGTAGTTACTCGCTCGAAACGAAACTGATATCTTATCAGGAAGGACAAATGCGCGAGTTTTACGTTGAAATCCTTCGAAACATTTTTCGTCATACTTAAAAACGTTGTAAGTGAAGAAATCATAGAAATTATATATAGATTGTTTTTTTTATTAACCTTTCGATTAATTACGTATATTAAATTATTTTAAAAAAAAAAGTTACAATTTCTCAATGATATATAATATTCGTATAAATCGATAAAAATAATTACTACGAACGATTGCAATAATACCGTAAAAAAAAAAATTAAATCATTTAAAAATAATCATAACTGTTGTAACAGAAAATTACCCCTCATCCCTAAAAAATATTAATCTTTTAAAATCAACTAAAAACTATTATACTTAAAAAAGTTTTGGGTTTACTAATGACTGCGAAAATCTTCAACGACGGTGGCATAAAAAAAAAAAAAGATAACAAAGTACAAAAGTCCATAAAACTTTCAAAAGTTAATTTTTTCCGTTCAAAGATCATCAAGAAAAGATTTTGTTTACCTAAAAGTAACAGTAAAACACATACAGAAGAAAAAAGTACAAAGGGCAACAACAATTCCTATTAAAAGGTTGAATGATTTATGGAGCGATTTTTTTTCCCCGAGACCTAGAACTTGTTTACCATTTTAAAGTTTCAAAAGATTCCTTAAATCTACCCTCTCCTCTTCAAGGCTTAGCGATGGGTATTATTGAGCAATAAAATAGAAAAAAATATATATTATATATACATGATTTAAAAAAAAAAGTTAAACTGTATATAAAAAAGTGACAGACAGACAACGAAGAATTGGATGTTAAAGTTTTTCAATAGGCATTTTATTTAGAACATTTTTTATTCTTTTCTAACGAGAGTTTAAAAAAAAATCTGTATAATGGAAGAAAGGTAAAATGAAATAGATAAACGAGCCTAATCCCGTCAGGATAATATATTGCAACGTTTATTCTTTATAAGTTATTACGAACGTTCGTTTTCAAATAAATACATTGCGATAAGCAAAGACTATATTTCTTGGAAATGCGACCTTATTAACTCAGGTGTTTGTCAAATTGACGTAGATAGTTAAATATATACCTAACTTACTTCCGTACGATACCTTAATCGTTTATTTTTGGTCGTAAAGCAACAAAATAGAAGGATCTAATGGAATCCGATAAAAATCTATTTTTATAGATTCTATTGCAAATAATAGAATATTAATAATTTTTTCGATTAATTATCGATTAAATTAAAAAAAAAGAAAACAATTTATAAATTATTATATCCAAATATCAATAAATTTGAATAATATGTTATTATAACGCGTTCATATACGTCATGGAAATTATAAGTGATATTTATAACAACCATGATTATCGTGTGAGTCCCCCATTTAAAATAAATCCTAAAACACTTGATGATTGTGCATTTAAATTTATCTGTTTTAAAATAATATTTGACTGAAATAATTTTTGCAACTCAATTAACTGTCGAATAAATTATACAATACGATATACGTATAGATTTTATTTCAAAAAAAAAAAAAAAGAAAAACCCAACAAAATATTAAATAAAATAAAAAATCACAATGTCAAATATCAATATTTAAATAAATTGAATAATATATCTAAAATACCTTGTTTTTAAAAATGAATTATTAATTGAACGAAAAAGAAATATCTGTTTATAAAAGTGCAGCCTAAATGCATTAACATTAACATAACTATAAATGCCGTGATGAACGAGTAGTCATGAACATGATCGACCTTCTTCGATTTAAATAAAAAAAATAAAATAGCATTCTCAATACAATGAGTTGTGCGGTATCGGTAAAAGAAAATCTTGCATTGCGTTGTCCTCCTGGAAGGAGGACACATTATAACCAACGTAATACAAACAACAATGACAGACAGACAAACAGACAGACAGACAGACAACAAACAGATAGATAGATAGACAGACAGACAAACAAACAGAAAGAGATAGACGAAAAATCGAAGGCTGGATGTTTCGAAATGATCGTCGGGGTCTTTTGTTCTCTCGCGACAAAGAAACATTTTAATGAGCCATACGTTTAAAAGTCTCATGGGGTTAATCGAATGTTTGTGGGTAACAGGTACACCCGACGATTCGTGTACTGAATTTTAAATGGATACAAAAATACAATCCCCAGGGGTGGTCAATTGGAAGGAAACGAAGAAAACAAATGGAAATAAAAAAAAAAAAAAGGAAAGAAAGGTAGGGGAAGAAAAAGAACAAAAAATCTATATTGAATTTTTAAACAGGTAGTGTTCAACGTTAAATTATCTTTTTATCTTTTTTGTATATATATATATATATATATTTATGTGATTAATAATAATTATTAAAAATATATAAAAATAAATGTTTAATACAAAATATGCAAAAATTGTATTATTAATTATTTTTAATTATTTTTACTGTTATATAATATATCTTAAAACACACTATTATTATTATTATTATTATTATTATTATTATTTTTATTATCATTATTATTATTATTATTATTATATATTTCTATTGTATATTTATACGGAGATGAAGGATTTATATTAACAGGAAACCGATAACGTTTCTCTTTCTTTATTCAACACAATAAATATAATTTCAACACGTTGTCTCTTCATGTAACACAAAACATACTCATAATATTGAGTTAAATAAAACAAAAACAAAAAAGAATGTGATAAATACGAACACTATGCAGCGTATCGATACGAGTGGTACAAAATTGAATTTAAAATTTCCTATTTGGAAAACTTTGAAATGTCAAAGATGCACTTTGTTTCGTTCGAAGTCCGAATCAATGGGGGGGAAAAACGAAAAATAATGAAAAAACATTGTGCAAGATCAGCACCACCATTAGTAGTCATAATATCGATAACGAAATAAAACATCGGAAAAAAACAATTTGAAAAATTTCTATTAAGAAAAAAGTTAGATACATAATTATGAAAACAACATTTATTTTTATTTTATTGCATTCGATTAAGAAGAAAAAAATTATTATTTCACCGATTCTCTGTTATTTCTGTCCTTTTTTTTCAGATTTGTAAAATATAATAATGATAATAATAATAATAATAATAATCTTTGTGTTATACGTTTAATTTTGATCTTTTCTCTTTTTCTCTCAACTTTGACCCTAGTCAATTAACACCGTAAGAAGAATAATTAAACGACATCTGCCACAACCGGATATATATAATGTGAATTCTTATTTACTCCACTCGTTTTACATATACCCACCCCCACCTACACACACACACACACACACACAAATATATGTATGAAATATATACACACATACATACATATACGTAAAATAACAGCTTAAATGTTGAACATGCATATACATGAATACAAATACATATACTTACACTTATATGCATAGATATATTCTTCGATCGGTTTGTTTTAAATGACCGTAGTACTGTCACGAGGTGACCGTGTACGGGTTCTTTATAAAACAGCTGTTGGGGACAGCAGAAGCCATGCCAGCCAAAACGAGTAAATCAATACTATCGGCTGCCTAGTAGCTTATATATGTGTGTGTGTGTGTACTTTTACATATATGTAAGGTACATGTATAATACACATTGAAGAAACGTAGAACTACAGGGGTACTAGAGATAGGGGGTGAACCAATCCTAAAACGAAGCCGAAAGAGAAAACCCTCGTCATGGGGAGTTTACACCCATAGGACTGATATCGCTTCTTGTATACATCCTTGTTAATTTCTCAACATATATATTTCAACTTATAAATATATATTATTCATTAATTATTACTAATATGGTGGAACTTGAATATGGAAACATTTTTTTTTTTTTTTAGAATATATTTTTAAATAATTCAAATGAAAATTATCATACAATTGAAACGAAGAAAAAATTAAAATAAAAAGAAAAAAAAAAAGAGAAGGAAAACCTTGAAAATGTCGAATTTTGATTTAAATTAACAAACCGTTCGTAACATATTTTAATCTTAATTTTAAAATATGCAAATAACGTGTTTTTTTTCTTTTATATTATATTTTTACCAAAGCCACGAACAAAAGGTACTCTAACTAATCAGCTACTATGTCAGTTAATGAAATATTAATGAATTGCGAGTGTCAAACGATTTGCTTTCGACTACTTCGTATTTACGTTGAAAAGAAAAGAAATATAAGGCAAACGAGATACAACTAAACGAGGGAAGAAACGATCGATCTAATTTAAAAAAAAAAAAGAAAACTATAAGGAAAAAAAAAAGCATATAATAAAGCTATCATTAATCGAATAGGATCATTATAGTGCTCGTACACACTCGTAATAAGTATGACTTGTAGAAAAATGTTCTTAACGTGTAATCCAATGCTATAAATAACAATTTGCGTCATACAAATAAGAAGAGGAGCTTGGTGAAAAAAGATTTATCATTTCAGAACGATTGGACGTTCGTGAAATAATTAAATGTATTTATACACGACTCGTCGTTTTAGTAATTTCTTTTACAATTCCATCATACGTATCAATTGGTCTTTTTTTTTTTTTAATTTTTTTTTACAGTAAATACACACCATAAAATAATCCAAAGTGCATAAAATTTGTTAAAATTGTTTAATGAAAAAAAAAAAAAATACAAAGTATAAGCATAAACATGAAAATCTCAGAAAATGCAAGGAACTGTTTTGTTTGGTAATTCATAAAATACTTGTAACGATGGTCATATTTTTATTGTTCTTTTTTTTTTTTAGTGTATACATACAATCATATACTATTTAATTGTATAAGATTCATTACAATAATTCGTATTAAAAAATAAATAATAAATAAATTAGTAAAGATATGAAAAAAAAATCAAAGAAACTAGAAAATATAATCTTTCCAATAAAACGATGTCCCTGATTGGTTCTTGTCGTTTGTAACTTAGCTATTTATTGGCAATACTCGTGCACATGGTGTGTGCACCTTAAATGGGCACCCAGAAGAGCGTGACCGGAATGAAAGTCAGCGTTCGTATGTTGGATAAAACGCGATCTCGCCATTGTGTTATCTTCGCAACACAATAAACCTTTCCTAGATGACGAAACCTCTTGTATCTACAGTTCCAAAGCATTTCAGCGTTTTGTAATTATATTTTTCTTATCATTTTAATCTTCATATAAATTGCATTTTTATTTTAAAAATTTCAACTAAATTCACACGAAAAAATTCACAACAAATTTACAAAAACCACGTCAAATTGAATTACAAATGTGGGATTCAGAGAGAAATAAAATAATAAAATATATAATAAAACCCAAAATGGACAGAGACTGATGAAGATATATAATATAATAATAGTTTATTTAGTGTGTTAATTATTACATCGAGCGGTATTTACAAAAAGTGACGTGGGTGCAGATTATATATATATATATATTCAAAATAAGCTATACCCTTTTGGAAAAGGAAAGGAAATATATGAATCTTATCGGCCTCTAGTATCACCGGAATAGGGCTGAAAATCGGAAAAAATCGGACCCTTTTCAGAAGCGGCAGTCTTTGATCGTCGACACCACCTTGTTTTGAATGCTATCGCTAAAGCTTTCTCTTAAGTAAACGATACCTTTATACCTACTGCCTTTCTTATACTATGATATTTTATTTTCATATGTTTATTGTAGGGTTTTATTTAACTAAGATCGAAATGATATTCAAACAGAAAAATAAATATAAAGGAGAAGAACTAAATATAAGGTTTATCTTCTACACAAATATATCCAAAGTTAAATTAAACGATAAAAGAATCTATGCAATGGTTTATCAATGTTCTTTTCATACAAAAAAAAAAAAACATTAAAAAAATGTGTACGTATTTAGGAAAAATGTTGTCAACGATCAGGTGACATTAAACGTGAGTTTACGCTCAACGTACGAATCTAATAATAAAAATATATAAAAAAAAAAAGATGTCAAACATAACAATAATGATGAGTCTACGTAATGTTTAATTAATGTATTATGTAAAGATCTACAAAAAAAAATATAATAAAAAAAGGCTAATCAATGATTTTTTAATCCACAGACTAGACACGAGAGTCTACGATGTTTTGAATCAATGAGAAGAGTCTACAAAAATCTGACAAAAATGTTAATCAATGATTGGCGTATTCGACTCGAGAAAAAGTGAGTCTATGGAGCATTGAATCAATGATCGTCCAATTATATTCGAACACAATCTAATCAGCTTTTAATCGTTGATCTAACAATAAATACGAGATTGGAAACAGGTGTAAACGATAGATCAATGAAAACAAAATATATCATTTCACGATTCGATACTAAAGTCGAAGAGGGCTATTAAAAGGAGACGAAAAAAGAAAATGTTAGATAAAGAAAGAGACAGAGAGAGAGAGAGAGAAAGAGAGAGAGATCAGTTTATAGCGATGACGTTAAGCAGTTTGTAAAATTAGCATCGCTACTGCGTCCAATATTCACGTATAACGGAACACTTAGAAAGCATGCTCTCAACGAGAGGGACACTTAATTCTCTTTCTGTCTCTCTTTCTCTTTTTGTAAGTTCTCTCTCTTTCAACAAGAGAAATCCTTTTTCATGTTCTCCATCGTATATATCAATTATTATTATTATTTAAAAAAAAATTAAAAAAACAAATATTTAATCAATCGTTAAAAATTTTAAAACCTAACCTATAAAAGTGTGAATAAAAATAGAACAATTTCAACAATTAAATAATACAAAATTAACTAAAACAAAAGTCTCGATTGTTTTTAGTTTTTAACGTATATCATAAAAGAAGGGTACCCCTTTCTGGAAAGTTCTTAATCCCTCCTCCTTCCCTGCCCCTCACCGCCACCACCCACTTTTCTCTCTCTCTCTCTCTCTCTTTCGTTCTTTCTTTCTCGCACACTCCTACTCGTTCTCTCTTTTCTATACAATACAGTCGTCTACCTTTTTCTACGAAGAGAAAGAAGCATCGAAACAAAAAAAAAACACGACACTCGTTTAACCCGTTGAACAGTGTTCTCGCTTGCGTTAGGGATTACATAACAGAACCTCCTAGGTTATGCATCGAAAACAAATTCCCCCCATTGAAAAGAAACGGAAATGGGAATTATTTATCTCGACAATAGAATTTTACAGTAGAGTATTATCATTAGTTTTAGAATTAGTATTATTAGTAATAGTAGTTCTAACGCACGTGTACAGGAAAATACAAGGATAGAAAAAGAGAGAGAGAGAGAGAAAGAAATGGGGGGGGGGATGAAGAAACCATACAACTCAATGACACTTGTACGAAAACAAATGACCATGTCAAAAACAATCAAAACAAAAACTCTGTGACAATCTCGACCGCTAAAAAAAAGAAACATAAACAATATTATATTTAAAAAAAAAATTTAAAAAAATAAAATCAAACGAATATTTTTAAAATATATGAATAAACAATAATACTCTGTAATACTTACATTGCCCGGTAAGGTAGCAGAGTTAGCAGCAATGGTGAAGAGAAAATCATGGCTGACTCGGGAACTCTGCGATGTCCCACTGTCGCTGGAAATACTCGAGCTATCGTACAATGCATCGGACACGTCCAACTTCATCTTTGATTATTTTCTTATTACTCTTCGATATTATTGTCTATTGTATTATCATTAACACGCGTCAGTTCTTATTTTCTTATACGCGCGCACGTAAGCACAAAGAAAAAGATATGAAGATATTTTTATTTAAAAAGTGAGAAAGAGAGAGGAAGAGAGAGAAAGAAAGAAATAGAAAGGAAGAAAGAAACACTCAAAAGGCACACGAAGGTACACTCAGTTCAGTTCCAAAAGAATTCGATTCAAAAAGAATCCTCCCCCGTTATTCTTCTTCTTCTTCTTCTTTTTTCACTCACTTGCTCCCTCTCTTTCTCTCTTTATGTTTCTTCCTCAGTTCCCCTTCCCTCCACGCCACTACTACTTCTCCTCCTCCTCTTATTTCTTTTTTCTTAGGAACACGTTTAAAAAACAGCGGCTGATCGAGGTGTGCGCACGTCGTCTATCGTGCAGCAGCGGCAGCAAGCCTCCTTTACTCCAAACCGTGCGAAACTAACAGCACGATGACTCATACCGCGGGGGAATACCTCCGAAGATTCGTTTAGGTTCGGACCTATCCTCGGTCGAGTTCGGCTACTTTCGTCCAACCACTCTACGCCGACGCTACGCAGAAAGAATGACGTCATTGGCTATTCCAACTCAACCAATGGCGCTACATCGAAGCTGTGGAACGCGCTAACCAGGGATGTATGATTGGATAGTTTGCGCGGGTATTTTAAGAGGCTACTAATTATTATTTAAATGCTTTTTTCTTAACACGCGAATTTTTAAATGAGAAATTATACGACGATAAAAGGGGATTAATTGTTTTTATTAATAATACGAGTTTAATGGTTTTCATGGGTTTTTTGAATATAATATTATTTTGGGGATCTCGTGACTATCTGCATAAGAACGTTCATCAATTGAATGATAATATCTTTCTCACCGCACGTAATCAAATTTCAAGGAGGAACGTTTAACGTTTTTCGAAAGGAGGACAGTTTGTAAGATTAAACAACGAATGAATTTTTAATGAAATTTACCTAAGATTGAATTTATTTATTTTTAAATTAACATTTGAATGTTATTAAAGATTCGATTTGTTCAAATATAAAATGACTGCTATTATTTTAATTGCAAGCAATATATATTTATGTGCATATATATGTAGATTTTAACGCACGAATAAGTAAATACTTTGTTAAACGATGTTATCACCTAAGTAAGAAAAGAATGAGGGTGCAAGTGAAGGGGAAGATGCATCGGAGCGTGACCCTATCTCAACCCTCTTTCAGAGGGGTTGCACGAAATGTACTACAGCGTTATCGATTTGAGAGGGAAGTGTATATGCTACTTAAATGCAATGGTTTCTTCGAAAAGGGAACCGATTTAACTTGGAAACTAATCAAGAAACTTTGTTTTTCCAAGCAATCGGAGTAATGCAGAGAATCGAAGAAGAAGAAAAAGAAGAAGACGTAACGATGATAACGGGAGCGTGCAACAGTAACTACAGCAGTATCAGCAATAGTAATAATATCATCATCATCAGCTTCAGTAGCAGGAACAGCATCGTTGGATCCCTCGCAAGCCGAAAATTTCAAATGAGACACGCGCACTGTTTCCAAGAAATGTGGATGAGTCAGAGTTGGGTTGTCGCGTGGGCGGCGAATGGGGTAGCCGGAACGCATCGAACAAGAGCCATAGTGACTCACCGATCTGATATGTTGGATATTCGCGCCTTAACCTGCCGCCACCGGCTACGACTAGACGACGTTTCTCGAGCCTTCCCTTTTCTCTTCCCCACACGACCCCTCGTCTATCCTCTTTTCTCTCTCTCCCTTGCCTTTTCTTCTTTTTCTCATCGTTCCCCTCCCGCTTACGGAACTTGCAGGTGGCACCTGTAGCCGAGTGCCCGACATATCTCTTAGCACGAGAACCGAACAACGATCTTTTAGGTATAGGCTACAGCATATATATTTCACTTACGAACAACACTACTATACCAAATTTAGTTCTAAACAGAAAATTACTCTTGAATATAGATTTAACAAAGAAAAATATTTTGTGAAGAATAATCTTGCGAGATCATGAAAAAAAAGGCTTACGTCGCTCATCTTTGAACTTCAGACCTTGTATGCCCAACACACCGCTATATATCATTCTCAGTTTCTTTCTTCTTCTTTTTTCTTTTTTTTTTTTTCTAGTAGAATTTTACTTGGACTACAACTGAATGACGTCCCTAGAACCTTTTTATGCTCTCACCGACCCTTTTTTATCCTCGCTTCTTTTCTTTTCTTTTCTTTACCTTCTTTTTCTACTAACGGAACTCGTAGGTGGTAACATAGTACCTGGCATGTATCCTGTCTAGAAAAAGAAAATAATATTTTAAGTATACAACGTCGCTTAGCTTATTTTAAAGCGGATCACTCAATTTAATTTTTAAAATGATCCACTTAATGCGGATAAGTCTTCATTAAAAAACAAGGATCAACTTAAAAAAATATTGTTGTAGAATAGAGTCGTTAGAAATAAAACTATTTCTACGATCTGCCATCATCGATCTTGAATTTTTTCCCCGTTGATTCGTAAAAAATACAAGAAAACGAGTAAGATTATACGAACTAATCGCAAATAGCAGTGACATTCACCCGGTTAGCAGCTACGCATCCATGATGAAATTCGAATAGACGAGTGTGGTTGTAGTCCTTGAGCTAACTTTTCTGCCTATATAACCAAGGATCTCAGGCTTCAGATCGCCATATTTGAATGCGTTTACCGATTAGAAAAATGGCGACGTTACGGAATGTCATTGCCGTTCGAATCCAATTGAATCCGCGATGCATTTCATGATAGGACAATTACAACGCACTTTACCTTTCTTCTTCTTCTTCTTCTTTTTGTTTTATCATAGCCGATGATTCTGATCTATGAAGGTGCTTTATGATCGTCTTGTAACGTAGATCGATAATTCGATAACAACAAAATCGATGGGAAATCTTATCTTTACTTTTGTATGCAACAATCTACCTTTTTATTTCTTTTCTTCAAATTTTTTCAAACTTTTATCAACTATTTTAGATGAGATTCTTTACAATCTTACAAATAATACAAGTTTATTTATGATATTTAACAATACTACCCTCATCGACATACTTTTCTGTAAACTAACACGAACTTTACCGAAGTAGGTTGAAAGTCTCGAGATTAGGACAATTATCTGTGGCTATGTTGATTGATTAAAAAAGATCGAAAAATATTTTAAGCCAATATTTAGATAACATTGACATTTTTTTATTGTCAATTGATTGGAAAATTGATTGATTCTTTTTTATTATCTCTACTATTCTTCAGCTTGTTTAAATTATGGAAGGTACTATGATTTATATAATATATTTACAAATTAACGTAATTATATAACTGTTTATCTATCTTGATTACAAGTTAGTATATCTTTAACATATTTATAGTCTGTTTTTTAAAATACAAATACTTTATTTTTATAATCAGAGAAATAAATCAATGTTCTTGTTTAATAATACTGTTGTAATAACACTGTTTGTATCTTAAAAAAACAATTAAGTGTTCTTACTTCCAAAATCAATCAACTATAAAATTATATGATGGTATTTTTAAATAAGAATAGTTATAAAACACATTTAATGTGACAAACGAATTTAATAAGTGAACACAACGTGATTCTCGTCGTATCTTATCGATGACGTTTTACAGAGATAAAACTGATCACTCTGCTTCTATATACTGCATTATAATGATAATGATAATAATGATAATAATTATGAATATTATTATTATTATTATTATTATTATTATTTCTCTGTCTCTCTTTTTCCTTAGGCCGTTTTTCTCTCTCAAATTTCGCTTTTGTCAACAAAGCGCATTAGAATTTCGCTGTGTTTCAAATGAAATCAAACTTTGAGAGATTGTTTTAATAAACATTTGGTCAAGTAACTTTAGCTATTATGTTATACGAGATATGTAGGAAAACAATGTCGTAGATTCTTTAAATCAAAAAACATTAAACACTATTGCAATCCGTTATCCGTTATATTTATAACAATATATAAAGTATTAAAAAATCATTCGCGATAGATGATAATTAATCCTAAAAAACAAAACATAGACAATCTATCATTCTCTATGATGAAATTTTTTAATAACAAAAATTGTTCATATAACATTTTGGAAAATAAAACAAACAGAAAGAAAAAGAGAAAGAAAGAAAATAAAATGCAAGATTTTTCCTTTGTTTATCTATTTTGAAAGATGAAGAAGGGAATGGTTCATAATGTTCCAGCACGTGTGTGTTGCTTTGAATTAAGTGTGTGAGACTATTTCCCGAGAAGAAACAAAGAAAATCTAAAAGAAAAGTAAAGTAAAGGGTCGGTGGGTTGGTGGATCCACATTGGTGTGAATTGTGAAACGCAAAAGCTAGCTAGCTAACTAGCTAGCAGGATTCGCGAATAATGCGAAGAAGGAAATCGAACGAAGCCTTGTTGTGTTGGACTCTGCTCTTATTCGCAGCTGCGAAAAGAGAGACAAGAACACGCGAGTGGAAGTTGCACGAAATGAGTCAACGTTTCCTCCCTCTTGTCTCTTTCTCCCTCTCTAACTCTTTCTCTTTATTTCTTGTTCTTGTATTTCTTTCCTTCTTTTTGTTTTTCCTCTTTTTTTTCTTCTTTTTCTATCTTTTACATGGCGCGAAAACAGCACGTGCGTTTCAGCTCGTTGCTTGCAGCAAGCTCGTTAAAATGGTGGATAGACAATACGCGAGCTGTTGATATCATGCATACGATTTTTTTTTCCTTTTTATTTTTTTTTTTCTTATTAATGCATTCGATTTTCATTGGCTCCTCTCGTTCTTTGTATATTTGTTTAATAAGAAAGAAAAAGAAAGAGAAGAAATGAGAGAATGATTTTATTTAATACAATTGTGTACTTTGTTTTTCATTTTATTTTTTTTTATTTTAATATTATTTTATATTAAATATCGTCTACGTCCATTTCCATTTATAAAAAAAATAAATGAAAATCTAAGTGGTGAAAATAAGATGAATATATTTTACAACGGAATGAATAAATTTGTTTAATTTATGGCTATAAGTTGTTTCTTTGTTTTTATACATGTATAAAAAAATTTTACTGCAACGATATCATAATTCTTTGTGTATCTTATTACGGGATTGAAGAAAGAACACTGTTTTATAAAAATATAGTAAACGCTTTAGATACTTTAAGAGGAAAAGTTAAGAAACACAAAGCCGTTGTTCGTGCTTGAGAATATGATTCCTTGGAAAGAGTCTCTAGGAATGCATCGATCGAAGGTCGTTAAAATTCTCCTTATTGCGAAACTTGTTCTTGCTTTTTAACAATAAAACTATACGCAATATAATATTTATATAAAAATATATCTATGTATTAGAACCTTTTTTATTATTTTTACTTTTCAAAACAGTTAGAAAAAAAATAATATTATTTATTTAAATATAAAATACTAAAGAATTTCAATAAACAATAATCATATTTCATCAGCTATTTATTTAAAAAGTTGCTTCAAAATTTGTAGCGAAATTAAACGTAAATATTATCTATTTAAATATAACAAAAATAACTGTAAATTTCTAAATTATTTATTGACCAATGAATATATATTTTTTGTAATATAAGAAAATATTTATCAACCGTTGTAAATAAATATAAATCTTTGCGAAATACACGTGCCAACAAAAATAATATCTTCGAATGAAGTGGGCGTAGACGAGCTGTGCATGGAATTATAAATTTAAGTTGTCGCATTGAAGTTTTGTTAGTTTGACTCCTCCTCACAGGTAAAAGAACGAGAATAAGGGAATACTTGGCTAGGTATCCAATCCCTTTGTGTATCTTTTTTATTCCCTTTTCTCTCTTTCTTTTTCTTATATACGTGTATACTAATATAGAAGTACATTCGTTTAGGCCACTGAGCCATTGTATGCAAACAACTTTCCGGCAATAATTTAATACTTTTAACGACAAAGAGAATTCTAACTTTCTCTTTCTTATTTCCTTTTCCCCTCGCTTCACTCTTTCTTTTTTTATTTTTTCCAGCCCCACCCCCAACCCCATTTAAGACGAAGCAAAACATGTTGGTATTTTTAATATTCAAACTACCAACATGTGTGCGTACAAATACTCAAATATTTTTCATAGAGAATACATTTTGTTCTTTACAATTAAAGCAAAGTATTTTATAGTATACACTTTGTTCTTTAAAATGATATAATGTTCATCAAAATTGGTCAAAAATTATGACCGGAGTGATTATTACCGTAAACTCTATTTTTGACATTTTTCTAATGAAGGATTGTTCCTCGTTGCTTATTACAATCTTTGTAAACTTGAATTTATTGTTGAAAAAAAAAAAGAGTTTGAGCAAATTAATAAGAAATCTTAATCGTCTAGAATGTTAATAATTACTCACAACTTTATTGAAAGATGAGTAAGATTTTTTAATAAATATAGGAAAGTATTCCACGGAATGAGGACTGCACCATAACAAAGTTGAAGAGGATATCAAAACATAAAATGTGTGAGATAAGGCACGATTGAACGAGTAATAATATCTGTTTCCTTTTGTTTTATTTAGCCTTTTTAGTTTTACTTTGTTGTAACATCTCTTCAGATAGGTTTACAATTATCATAAAATAAAGTAGAACTCTTGAGTTATCTTACTCTCATTTATAAAAATACATTTGTAATTTATTGTTACCTACTATTTATAATAAATATCGACTATTTCTACTTATATTATTGATTATTTTACTAGTTTAATTTTTCCACAAAGCCAGTTTGTAATTATCCAAATTATGTACATATTAAATACCAGTGTATATCAGTCAATACTTAAATTAAAATATTACTTGTATTAAGAATTTTTTCCTAAAACTTGATTAATTACAGACATCTCTTTATTGGACATAGGTTTCAACATTATTCCAGGTACAGGTGGATTTAATTCTAAATCTCTCAGTTCATTAACTTTCACTTTTAAATCACTTCGTAATTTATTTACTTCAATGTCGCATTGTTGTTGATCTATAGAATAAAATTTCGTTGAAATCTATCGAATAAAATGATAGTTTATAAAATCACAAAGTTACCTTTTAAAAGTAATTCTTCAGCAGTTTTATTTGGCATTTTTAACAACATAGGACCAATTGCAATCCATGTTTTATTACAATTCGTTTTTTGCAGTTCTCTCATACCAACTCTATCATCGTTTCTTCGTTTATCGAGTGCAACTATTTCTTGTCTGTCCGTGAGAATTTCCCCAGCTTTGGCTTCAACTTGTTCCAAGTGTTGCAATAATTGTTGCTGTTCTTTCATCATTCACAGTTATATTCAATAATTGCTAATATATTATTATTAAATTATTCGTTGAGAATTACACACAGAACGTTATTCCTTAGATAGGTTAAAATTTTGGTTAGGTTAGATTGTGCTTATACATCAAGTTCTTGAAGATGAACTGCGTGCGCACACCTACTTACGTGGTGGTAATAGCAGAATTTTATAAAAAGTTATGTATTAATCATTTATATAATTACAAATGATAATATATCAGTATTATTTATTATTATCACTCACAAGAGTATTTGTACTGTATTAATTGCTAATTATTAATGATTAATATCTGTTTAGAATGCTTGTTTTTAAATTCTTATAAATAGGAATGAACATTGAAATTGATGATTTTAATTTTTATACTGCTTTAACAACTGAGATACTGTTGCGTTCTATTTTATCGGCTGATACTATTTAGTATTGTCTTACCAACTGATACACTAGTATTATTTTACCGACTGATGCTCGTGTACTAAATTACCAACTGATTATATTTTGTTCTACCTTACCATTAGATATTTGGAGTCAGGAGATGCACTTTTATGAATAAATGCATCGTTCTAATACACCTACTTACATATCTCATACTAATCATATGACAAACGTGTGAGAGGCATCAACTCATGCTCTTCCCACGTAGTATTTGACAATAAATGCAGTAGATAACTGCAACCCGTTAGGGTATTAATACAATTGCGAAAGATATATATTTCAATTTAGCTATGTTTATATATTAAAAAAGATATTAAAAAAAAAAAAAAAAAAGGATCATTCAAGTATATTTAACAAATGAAATTGATTTGAACGATACAAAAAAAAATTGACATTGTTAAGTTTTATTTCTCATAATATTAATTCAGATGTAAAAGAAATGTCGACCGTGAACGATCATCTTGTGTTATGTGACTGCAACATCGTAAACGATGGTTATACAAATATTTACGAGTTGCAGCTGGAGATAAATCAACGTAAACGCAGTCACGTAATTCGTGACGTTTTCGAGGACGTGCTGTCTTACGAAATTCTCGAGTTATACGTCATCGGTGTAATTAACGTGTTCGCTCCCATTAACATCTGACCTTTATTCAAAGTCTAATAAGAGGAGGACAGTTGGAAAGAAACAGAGACAGAGAAATAATGATTGTGCGAATTGTATTATTTTTTTATTTTATTTTATTATCTTAATTCTGTTTTCGTTATCTTTATTTTTCTTATATTTTTATTATATCTTTCGTATTTTATTTTAGATAAATGGCTGGTCGTTACGATTATATTTTCCAAATTTTTATTATCAAAAAATATATGCATGTATATGCATATATTTTTTAATTTGATTTCTTTTGTTACAATCTGTAAGATGATACTTTGAGTTTAATTCTTTTGTCTTCGAGTTACAAGAGATATTATTAATTAACCGAAGAACATTGTTGAAACATTCGGTCCCCGTTTGAAGTTTAATCTCTAATGGAACAGCCGTCGCAATTAGACGAGACTTATTTTTCTATCGTTCTCTCTTTCTCTTTCTTCCCTTCTTTCTTTATACTTTGCTGTGCACTCGTATGCAATGTTTGAACGTGCATTCTTAGCCACGTGACATGGCACGCGTCGATCGTTACACTATCGCCAATGGCAATTGTTTCCCCTAAAAATGATTAGCTTGCACCAACCAAGCCGCGAACCTTATTTCTTTCATCATTCTTACTTACTTCGTTATCAAATTTTTTCTTTCTTTTTTCTATTTTATTATTCTTATTCAATAATTTTTATTTTTCAACTAATTGTTAACGTCACTCAAGAGTTTCCTATTTACAAAATAAATTTACCAACATGAGTCGTTATCGTTGATCTAATTTTAAATTTGTCAATTTATTTTCTTGTTTATGAATTGTGTATTTAAAAAAAAAAAAATAATTAAAAAAAAATATAACGTTTCTGTGTACATCGAATTCTAATCTTATGTTAGACAAAATATTTGTCTCGCGTCAACAATATTTACGTGAAATTCAAAATAAAAAACAACATGTTTAATATTAGATTCTAATAATAAGATAAATATATTTTTAATATATAAAAAAAGAAGACAATTGTCCAATTAAATAGAAAACTTGATTACATTTTCTTAACGATCGGGGATTATCTGTGCAACATTCGACACGTGCCACGGTGCTACGGGATTTAGTTTTAATTCGTTTAAAATGAATATTACAAAAGAAAAAAAAAGATAAATATAACAAAGAAAAAATATATATAAAGATAAATTATTTATAAGAAAAATATGACGTCATTTATTTCTAAAGCGGAAACAATGTTTAAGCGGAATAATCGAAAGAAATTATCTAGCTGGTTCGTTTTATTTATTGGATCGTTGAACTATTAATTCATGGAAACGAAGTGAAAGAGGAAGAATAATAAAAGTAAAATACAAAAAATAAAGAAAAAAAGATAGATAGGGAGAGAAAGAAAGAGAGAGAGAGAGAGAGAGAGAGAGAGAGAGAGAGAGAGAGAAATAAAATAAAATATAATAAAATAAAATAAAATAAAATAAAAATATGGTCAGAATTGACGTCAGTAAATGTAATACGTCAAGATATCATAAACGTAAACTTGTTGGTTTCGCTGACAAGAGACAAATAACTCGTCATTTAATATCGTTAAATTTGACAATGTTATCGAGGAGTGTCTCTCGTGTTATCTTTGCACAGCCTGGTACCGATTAATCAATCACAAGAAGAGTTTTGTTCAGAAAATCACTGATATATAAAGTTTCATTTAAGTTTCAACGGAAACGGATTAGATCAACTCGTTCTTTTGGAATAATCGTTTTTGTTTAACGTTACCAAATTATTTTCATAGAAAAATATAATATGTTTTTATTAAAATATATTTCAATTCGTACGACTAATGTCTTCTTCGTAATTTATATTACGAAGAAGAAGAAAAGAAAAATAAGATTGTACGAATAAAAGAATATTTTTAAGGATGGTTTACTTGAAAAAAATAAAAATAATCTCTGATAGAAATGTATTTTAATTCGAACAATGGAAAATATTAATAAAGTACATCCATAGAGTGTTCGATATATTTCAAACGATTGATAATTAATCGAAATAAATGTTTATTGTAGTTTGAAAAACACCGAGTATAAATTTGATGTACCGTCCTCTTCGAAATTCACCGTTAGACTGTTTCGTAGTCTCTTCTATAAAAGTCGATTAAATTTCTTTTATTGATTGTTATTTATATAACTTTCAGATAAATATATTTTATTTATAACGAATATGCATATGTATATATAACGGAATACCATTTGGAAAGTTATATAAACAGCATTTAATAAAAGAACTTTTACAGAGGACAACGTGATAGTCTAACGGTGGATTTCGACGAGAACGGTGCACCGAACATATAATCGGTGCTTTTAAACAACGATACACATTTCTTTCGATTAATTAACAATAATTTAACACTCTAATAAACTCTACTTATATTTATACAGGAAAATTTTACATTCGAAGAAATCACTACGCAGAAGCGATAAAATAATTACATTAGAATGCAAAAAATACAAAAATTAGAACGTTATAATCTTAAATTCTCTTTTTTAGGAATATTATTACCGTTGCACATATGCACAACGTTCGGAAAGTCATATAAGCAATATTCAATAAAAGAATTTTGATAGAGGACTAAAGTGCCAGTCTGAAGGTGAATTTCAAGGAAGACGGTACTTTGATCATATACACGGTGTTTTTAAGTAACAATACACATTCCTATTGATTAATTAACAATTATTATAACACTCTAATGCACTCTACTTAGATTTCAGGAAAATTCTACCCTCGAAGTTATCACTGCGCAGAAACGTTTAAACAAATATATTTTAATTAAAACAATTATATAAAAATAAAAGAAATGTTTAAATCATAATGTTATAATCTTAAATTCTATTTATCAGGTATATTATACATATGCAACTTTCGGACAGAGGGTAACAAAGCCAATCTATCAATGAATTTCAAAGATGACGGTACATTGTACTTATATTCGATTTTTTTTAACTACAATATATATTTCCTTTCGATTTATTAACAATCAATTAAAATAAATCAAATACAAATATTGTACTAATATTTTCGATCGTGTATCGTTTATGTATGTGTCCACACACATCTATATCCATAATTTCATTTAACTGTCAATGATCGATTGTGTATTCTATTTCACTCTCTTACTATCTCTCTCTCTCTTTTTTCATAAAATTTGATCTTTACCGTCAACTCACAAAGTTTATTTCAAAAAAGAAAAATAATAAAAAAAAAAAAGAAAAGTATAAGAGATTTGCAAACACAAAAGAGGGTTTTAGCATAGAACGAAAAGAAGGGCACTTATGAATTCAATTCCATAGAAGGATCTTTCTCTCTATCTTTCTCTTTCTTTTTTATTCTTCTTCTTTGTCTTTAGTCTTCTTCGTCGTCGTCCATGCTCGAATGTTATGACAATTATGAGTTTTCCGTGGAAGCATCGAGCCGGCACGTGGCTGTTAGCTCGAACGTCGTACGTCGAGGGGTACGACGAATGGCACGTGCCCTCGCGTGAGAACTACCTCGATCACACGCGTCACATCTACACGTAACTAATACACATATGATCACATACACACATATACATATACAAACATGATCGACCATTTTATTGAAAGTACGCTAACGCGAGTTATAAACATTATCGTCTTTTCATCTTGTTCCCATTTGTAATTAACTTATAAAAAAAAAAAAGAAAAAAAGAACAAAGAAAAAAAAATAACAAAGGTGTCGAATCATTTCTTAGAATTCTTATATATTTTATTATCAATAAAAATTAAATTTATTTTTATCCGTATTATACACGTGTATGTAGAAGGTTTCTTATTTTCTATTTTCTTTATGATTATGATTATAATTGAAAGATCGAATTGCGCGACGTTTGATTTGTTTCGTTTCAAATTGTAAAAAAAGAACATGCAAATGGTTGAAAAAAAAAATAAAAATATAGCAAGAAAGGAAGAGTTGTTTTTTTTGTCAATCTTTATCTTTATCTTTATCTTTATCTTTCTACAAATACTATAGATGATTTGATTTTCTTTGACCGCAAAGATGTACAATCGACGCGTGTCCACGTTCGAGATGCACGTGTACAGAAACGAGGTTGGTTTTCGATCTTAGGATCGATCATTTAATTACGTTTAAGTGTTCATACATATATTTCATTGGCGGTACTTTGAATATCACATGTGAGATATATTAAATAATAATAAATTATTATACAAATGAAAAGATTTTATTTTAAATAATTTATTTTAAAGATAGAGGTGATGATAGTGGTGGTGGTGGGAGGAATTTATCGACCATGAATAACAAAAATATTCGATCCAATCGATATATATATATATACAGGAAATGCAAATAATAATAGAATGCAAGGACGAAAAATCAATCGAGTGGAATCTACGATCAATTAACTTATTCTATTATATCCATGGTTGAAAGATAGTGTATACTATATTGACAATTCGCCATCAATCATCGAGCCATTAATCCAATTCGATTTTCTTCTCTTTCTCTCACTCTTTCTTGATCCCACTGGACAACAAATAGAATTGAATCGATCGTTGCATTATTTTTTCATTAATATTATAATTATTATTATTACTATTATTGTTTTTATTCAAAAGAAAAAGAAAATGTGAATGATGTTTGTTATCAACTGAAAAAGATTTCAAGTATTTATAATGACAATTTGTTTTGTAATTTATTATTATTATTATTATTATTATTATTATTATTATTATTATTATTATTATTATTATTATTATTATTATTACAATTTCTAAATAATTATTAGTTCAATAAAAATTTCATTTAAACATTAGGATTATAATAAATAATTATTACGAATAAAAATAATATATTAATTATCATCAATAAATATTCGAAATTCGTTAAGTTAAAATATGAAAATAAAAATAAACGAGATACATGAAATTTATTAATCATGAAATTATTCGTAATTATAATAATACATTTTATAATTAAAACATTAATGGATAAAAATAACACCGGGATGTTATAAAAAAGTTTTTAAAAACTTTCTTTTTCATTCAAACAAATAAACAACATATATACAAATATATTCTTCTTCATATTATTACATTACCCGGAAAGAAAATTTTGAAAGAAAAACACTTTAATATTTATAAATCGGTAAAAACTTTCCTGAGCAACCTGATACATAAACACAAAACATTGTAACAAAATCTTTCGATCGATTAATAGAAGATAAAAAAAAACAAATTGAAAGAAAATGGAACGTATTATCTACAAAAATATAACCTAATAAACCTAGAAATGAATAGAATATAATCAAAAATTAATCGAAAATCGGAAAAATAATTTCTATACCTTTGATCAGCAATCTTTCAATAATTAATAAAAGAAGATTTAAAAAAAAATTATAATAAAAAGGAAAAAAAAAAGAACATCTCTTAGGTAGCAGGAGAATATGATGAGATCGGTGGGAGAATGGGAAGATGTCACGAGATGATATCAAGAAGATTCGTCGTACGCGTGTTAGGGGAAAATCGTCTATGGGGTTGCCTCGTAAAATCTTTCTTGTAAAAGTTACAAGGGGTGAGGGTAAACGAGAGAACCCCCTAGAGAAAGAAAGAGAGAGAAAGAGAAAATGATAGGAAAAGAGAGAAAGACGCGGAGAAGGAGAGGGGGAATGGGGGTTGGGGAGGGGGAGGTTTCTCATAACGTGTGATAAGGTCGCGGCCGACCGAGGTAATAAATAGGAGAGGGTAACTTGCAGGAGCGGCATTTCGTCTCGCGACGGCGTACAGTTCGCATCGATCGTATTTTACGTTACTATAATACACTCGTACATATATATATATATATATATATATAAAGAAAGAAAGAGAGAGAGAGAGAGAGGGACGAAAAAAAATACAAAAGTAATTTTCTGACATTCAAAAATTACGCATTTTCATTCTATCATCTCTTTTTATCTCTCGTATATAAATTATAATTGAAAATTAAGTAAGAAAAAAAGGAGGAAAGAATAATATACACATATCATCCATAAAATTGGAACAATCAACTTGGACGCTTACGTTTAGTGACGTCATAAAAAATCCTTCAAAATATTCGACACCAACAATCATCAACAAGGATACCATCCCATAGAAGAAAAAGGAGAAGAGGGAGAAGGAAGAAAAAGGAGAAGAGGGAGAAGAAAGAAAAAGATATAATTTAAGTGATCATGTTGAAAAAATTGTTGAGCAAATCAGGACGCAGAATTTTACGGGTAAGAAATGTGTTGTTATTATTATTATTATTATTACAATTAAAAAATAATCGTGAATAATGTTATGCGTCAAGCGACGTATATACGTGCATATTAAGTTTAGTTAAAATAAAGTATACATGTAGAAAGACAAATACACGTACGTACGTATATGTGTGTAAAGTTCGTAGCTCGACGACCTAATTTTCGAGCGTGACATCCGTGAGTGACCCGGGCATTGGCTTGCTCATCGTTTTTGACCGTTCGATTTCACTTCCGAGAATTTTTAGTTTTTTTATCAATTATGTAAAGAAAACGTAAAAAGCAATTTGTGTGGAATAAAGCAAAAAACAAGGAGTATTATGAATGATAGATTAATGGATAGATAAATGATAAATCTTGATTTTTCTATCTGCGCGCATTGAAAATGTGTTATTGTAACATTAGAAACATATACACACACATACGTTTATATACACACGTACACTTACTTACATATGAAGATAGGAATATTATCGTGTAACGTAATCTGTTAGCTTGCGTGTTTTACGTCAGAGAGTTTCGTTTGTAGTCAAGAAGGAATTGGAAGGGGTAGTAGTTAGAATTGGTGGGAGAGAAGTGGCGGGGTTTGGGGTGATACGGGGTTGTAGTGGTGGGTTGATGTGTAGAGGATTGGGGTAGAGTTAGGAAAGTAGGAGAATTGTTTTGTGACATTTTTCAATAGAAAAAAAAACCCACACACATACATCGTTAATTTTAATCGTAGGCGATCAAGAAGCTATCAACGAGGAGTCGGAAATTGAAAAGGTCACAACAATCAAATGGTGGTGGTAACGGTGAAAATGGTTGGCAATCAACTATAGGAGATTTTGATGCAGTATCACTTTCCTTGTCCCTACCATCCCTGGATGCGAAAAGTATCGACACTTATATGACTTACGTCATCGAGAACATCGACGATTGCGATTCGAGATGTTGTAATTGCTGTGACGAGTACGAAGAAAATCAAAGAAACGAGAATATTGAAAACGAAATGACGACAATCTAACGTTTATTATTATTATTGTAAAAAGAATTAATTTTATTTTTTATTATTTATACACTTTTTTCTCTTTCTCTCTTTCTCTCTCTCTATATATAAATGTATATATATTTCTCTTTCTCTGTTGTACAGATATTTATATTATTTATTACACGTGTTCCTAATTGCTGGCAATAAAAAAAAAAGTTTATTTAAAAGAAAGAAAAGATGAAGCATGTTGACCAATGGAAAATATTTTACATGATGGTCTTCCGAAATAGATCTTTAAACGAATCTCACTATTATTATTATTATTATTATCATTTTGATCTCATTTAACTTAATTGCAATTATCGTCGTCTACAAATGCATAAACTTAAGATTGTATTCCGTCTATATGTGTATTTCTAGTATAAATTTTTAGAAAATAAGCTTCTACCCGATCGATTGGATTTGTTTTAATTTAAAAGAAAAAAAATGATAAGAAAATATTTTTCCAGCAAACGATACGATCTTGATCGTATTGCCATTATTCGATAAAAGTTCTTTTTTTCTTTTTTTTTATCATGCAGCAATACCAAATATAGTACAAACGCATATTGGATATATGCCTATGTGCAAGAATATAGTATAGAATAAAATAGTAATAAAGTTAATGTTCGTTTCTAGTTGGCTCGAAGTCGATTTCACGTCCAAGGTAACACACTTATAATATCATAGAATATAACTTATTTTATCTAATACGTTAATCGATAAATGTTGGTATGTGTACTTTAATAAATTCAAACGATTAATTATTGTAAATTATAAAGAAACAAATAAGACAAATTATATGTGTATAAACAAATTTGTGTTAAACGTTTTACTAATAGCATATGCACACACTACAATAAAGCTGCCAATGATCTAGAAGACCGATTTTGAAAAACAAACAACATTGTTAGAACTTAGCAGTTGCATAGCGTTATACCGAGCAATACTTTTCGTTTTTAAAAATCGGCCTTCTAGATCATTAACAGCTTTATTGTAGTTATCATTTGGCGAAAACTTCACCGTTATTGTTGCAGAGGGTGTTTATTTGTAAGATATTATTCTCTAATTCTGAAAAATATACTATTTGTAAATTATTTAAGCGACCAAGAAAATCTAAATAAATTGTTAATTATATTTACTTGAAAAATTGACCAATGAAAACTTTTTATATTTACATTTTTTATATAATTAAACTAAAGTCATTAAATACATTTAAAAATATTTATATTTATTTAATGAGATTTATTTTAGTATAAAAACAAAATTAAATTCCGAAAAAAATAAACCGAAAAATTTTTAAATTAAAAAAAAAAAAAAAAATTCAGCCCATCTAAAGAAGGTATAAGATATGTATATTCAAAATGAAAAAAAGTTTAAAAGGAAAGAAAAAAAAATTAAAAATACCAAAATTTGAAAAGGTTTTTTCAAAAAAAAAAAATCGAAATTTCTTATAGAATTTAACTTCAAATATTTTTTTTATATTTTCTTTCAAAAAATATATTTAAAAACAAAACATTAAAAAAAAAAATGTCCCGATAAGTCTATTTTTGATAAAGTTATAGTTACTTGAGAAAACAATTAAACGAATATTTTGAAATTCATAACTTATATTAGGTTTGCCAAAAAAATCTGGAAATTCTCAAAAAGTTTTTTAATAAAGTTATAAAGGATAAAAAAGTTTCAGCAAAATCGAAAGAGGTGGGGTCAAAAGTGGTCGATTTGACGTGGAATGCCACATAGATAATTAACGTTCATATTAAAATCATTTAATATATTAGGTATTTACGATACAAGTTTCTCTACTAAATAGGACGTGGTTTTTGGTATTGAATAATCAATTATTTGTTCAAGTTACAAAGTAATGTTCCAAACATCTGAAACTCTGTAGACTTTATTCTTTTAACAGTAGCTATAACTGAGAATTTTTACAGATTTTTGGCTAATATAATTCTGGAAT
>NW_015149010.1:1349707-1360287 GCF_001465965.1 Polistes dominula | reverse complement strand
GGCATGACGATTCTCCGGAGTGCCCGTCCTGCCCCGGAGCCACTGAAGATGCAGAGCACGTTTTTTTCGAGTGCTCGCGTTTCAATCAACAACGTGAGGAGCTGGAGAAGATCCTGAAGAAGACAATTCAACCAGAGTCAATCGTAGAAGCAATGCTGTCTTCAGAAGCTGCCTGGAATGCAACGAACACTTTTGCCACAGAAGTGCTTACAGAGCTGCGTTCCATCGAGAGAAAAAGAGCAAAAGACAGAAGCTAGAAGGGAGAAATAACATCTTAGCCACCAGAAGGAAGAGCGACATCTAATTCCTCCCCCCGCGAAGAAATGCCTTACGGCGGTACCATGGGGGATCAGAGGATAGAAGAGAAGGGGGTTTAGGGTTTAGTGGGTAGGGGCGTCAGCGTCGAGTTTTAGTATGACACTGCGTCGAGTCGCCACATATCCAGGCCAAACAGCTATGCCTACAATCCGTAAAGAGGATTCCCCCCCCCCTAAGGGAGAAAAAAAAAACATACACACACATACACATACACATACACATACATATTACATAAAATTATTGTTCACTCATGTATATTATTTTCATCGTACTCTGGTTTCCTTTAAACGTCAAAACATCCGACAATGCATATATGCATCTATGCATGCATGCATAGATACATACATATATATGTATGCACGTGGATACTAAGGATTTCATAAAATCTAGATCAATTTCAATTTACCTCGACGTTAATAATTATTCATAGTTTGTCGTGTGATACAAACAAACAATGAAATACGTGATTTTATTTCTACATTTTGCTTATCATGTAAAATCACATACATTGAAAACACATACGAGTATATCCATTGAAACTTAAGAATCAATTCATGATATTTTCAAATAACCTACTAAGCTTTGATAATAACTGCACATAGATATTTATAGAGATTCTAAAAGATACAAATAGTAACAAAAATATTAAACGTAACAAATCTTACAATTAGAAAAAATCTAAATAAAATTTAAACACGTTGAGAGCCACGCCAATGTTAAAGAAGTCCCCGTCAGGCCACGTGCACTGCTTAGAAGTATCATGTTATGCAGTGTCAGTCATCGGTGACTGACCCGGCCTAAATGGAAAGTCTAGTGTCAGTCATAGATGATTGACGTGGCGCTCTCAACATATTTACGAATATAGAATGAATTCTAAAGTTACAGTTATTAAAACAAAATAAATTAATTTAATATTTTAATTATATTTAATATTAATATTAAATCAAAACAAAAATAAATTTGAAAATGCGTCCCCCCCCCAAAAAATGGATACTGGTTAACTAAAAAAATTTCTTCCATTCAGAACTTCTCAGATTTTTTTTTAGTATAAAAAAAAACTTGATGCAACCTACCAAAAATCAGCACAAATTGTCCAGTATTTTTTTTTGTTTTTTTTTTTGATTAATTAAAAGGATTAATAAATTTATTAAACTATCTCTCTCTTTCTTATTCTATAGGTGTACACATTAACACACATGTAAATATATACAAATGGTAAGAAATGCATATATATGTCTTCAGATAGGTATAATCTGGATGTGGAAAGTGACATATCAGGTAGATACCATAAACGATACGCAAAGGGTCATCGACATCGCGTTTTATTATCAGTCAAGTTCCGCTGCATACGCGTTATGTGACAAAGATGATAAGATGCGCAGCTATGCACTCGTTTCCCAAGAAACGCTGCTAACACGTTTATTATACATACTGCTGTATACAGGGTGATTCTTGGAATAACTTTTTTTTAAGTAACAATAGAAAAAAATCATACAGGAAAAAGTTATATGGCACAACAAATGTCAACTTTCTATGACATTACTTTTTTTTGAAAATGCATCGATGCATCCGCTAGATGCAGTTGCACTTTTTTTCTAAATGAAACTTGATATTTTTTTTTACACTATACGATTCCTTTTTTTATTCTGCGTTAAAAAGTATTGAGTGAAGGTCATCGAAATGTCAATAGTTTACGAGATATTTGATGTTTTATATCAGTAATGTATTTTATTACAATAAATGTTCGAATGTTTTTTCATTTCATTCTAAACAATTAGATGCGCACATTCTTCTGTTGCGCTTTTTATACAATTTTTTTTTTTAATTTTACATTTTTCACAATTTTTAATTGATTTGAATTGATATTGGAACACTACATTGTTATACGCTTCTTATAGAACTTCAAATATCTCGTAAACTATTGACATTTCAATGACCTTCACTTTATACTTTTTAACGCAGAATAAAAAAAGGAATCGTATAGTGTAAACAAAAATCTAGAGTTCCATTTAAAAAAAAAGTGAAACTGCATCTACAAGCGGGTGCATCGATGCATTTTCAAAAAAAGTAAGATCATAGAAAGTTGACATTTGTTGTGCCATATAACTTYWTCCYTTATGAYTTTTTTCTATTGTTACTTAAAAAAAAGTTATTACCCGCCTCCGTTTCAAGAATCACCCTGTATACTGCTACTAACTAACTTGATGTTTAATGTGTCAATCAAATTGCAACTTGGATTACGAAACAAAATCACTCACGGTTTTTTTTATATCATCACTTATTATTAATTCTTTTACACTATTATTATTTTCTTTTTTTTTCTCAATCATTAAAAAAAAAAAAAAACAGAGCAAATCTATCGTTTCTACCATGCAAAAAAGAAAAATAATTGCTAGAACGAATAGGAGGAAAAAAAGAAAATTGGTTTCAATGTTACATGCAAAAGAAAAAAAAATAAATTTTTATAATTGTGTAATTAATTTTGATTTTTAATCAATTTTGTATTTTTAATAATATTAATTAAAATAAACATTTAATATATAGTTCTATTTTTAATTTATAAAATTAATTTAAACATATTATATAATAAAAATTATAAAATTTACAAATAATAAAAAAATACAAATTTAATAAAATTTAATATTAAACAAAATTATTACAAAATTAAATTTATTTTTAAATTTTTATTTAATAAATTTCTATTTTATCAATTTTAATTTCAATTGGTACTTAGGTATTAAAGCCACCGCAGCAAAATTCAGCTAATGCGCCAATCTACACCTTAAATTGTTGCGACAAATCATAGAATAAAAAACTTTATTTATAATCAAAACACTTTCAAAATTCAAAACATTTTATTTATAAAAAGTACTCAATCAGATTTCGATGGAAAATAGGCCGACATAGAATTTAACATAGATTCAAAACTGTCTTTATTTTCTTTCACCTGATGCTGTCGCCATAACCCTGACGAAACCCTGACGGTTGCTGTGTGCAAACAACAAGGTTGTTGTATGCGAACAACAAGATTGCTCTTTATTGGCGCATTAGCGGAATTTTTGCTGCGGTGGCGTTAATACGTAAGTACCTTTCAATTTTTTAATATTATAAATTTCAATAATACTTGTAAATTTGAAAATACAATTTATTCCTTCATTGATACCCGTTTATCAAAGGGGTAAGAGTAAAAAGGGGTAGTTTTCAATCTGAAAAGATACATGAAAAAGCTACATACATTATTTTCTTCTTCTTCTTCTTCTTCTTCCTCATAAACGATGAAAATAATACAAAATCCTAACCCCCCCCCCACAACAAAACATAATCATTTACATATCCAACATGTATTTGTAGTAGTTTCAAATACACATGATAAAGAAAGAAACAAACAAAAACAAGGATGAAAACTAAAACTAAAAAAGAACCAAACAAGAATAAAAAATATGCACAGAAGCTACGAAGTAAGGGAGTACCTATGGTGTAGCATTAGTAGTAGTGTTATCGAACGTAGACTGAAAGAAACAAAGAACCCCATAGGAAAAGACGATCCATAGATGTGTACATAGATGTATGCATAAGTGTATATATATATATATATATATGTTTCTTCTACTTCTTCTAGTTGTTCTTCTTCTACTTCGTTTCCCGTTCATCGAGCATAAGCTTTGCTCGTACCCAGAACCCTAGCACCCCCTTACCCCTTCACCCCAATTCCCCATCACACCGATGTTCAACCCTCCCCTTTCCACTGTTCATACCTCACTCTCACTTTTTGTCTCGTAGGGTCGTCTAGACTTTAGAGACACGCTTTGTTCAACGGATTCTACTTATTCTCATCCTAACCCCCTCCTACACCCCTCTCCTTTCCTTGTCTTCCTCATCTTTCACATCCTACCCCTTCAACTTTTCATTCTTCTTTACCTTGACAAGTATAAAGAAAGAGAGAGAGAGAGAGAGAGAGAGAGAGAAAGAAAGATAGGAGTTAAGTATTATAATTCGAGTATAAAATTAGTCGACGATTTATATGAAATTCTGTCGTCTTAAATAAGATTTTTTTGTTTGCCTAATTATCATATCCAGTTTTTTTTCTTGACTTTTACTTTTTTTTACTTTTACTTTCTTTTTTTTAAATGCTCTTTTAAATCGTGCATTATTAAATCGTACAATTTCTATGTTTCTTTTTGAATTTTTTTTTATTTAATTCACTTTTAATTCATTTTTAAATCGTACAATTAATAATCGTACAACTTCTTTGTTTCTTTTTTCAATTTTTTTGATGCACTTTTAAATCGTGTAATTAATAATCGTAAAATTTCTTTGATTCTTTTTTAATTTTTTTATTTTTTTTTAATGCACTTTCAAATTGTTTATTGTTAAATAGTAAAATTTCTTTGATTCTTAAAGCCATTGTCCCGAGCCTAAAACCCTGGAAGGGGGCTCAATTCCAGGTGCTGGAGGGGGAAAACCTCCCAAGGTTGAAGAAGATGATGGCTGTGTTCCCCAACACGGACGAAAGCATGCCCACCGTCCTCAGAAGGCTACAGAGGCAGAACCCGGGACTCTCAGCCTCCTCGTGGAGGATGAGGGACGTGACGCTGTGCTAGGCGTGAATGCGGCCTATCTGGGCCAGTTGAAGAGGCAGAAGCTCGCCCCTCACTTCGGTCTGGGCAGGGCCCGTTTTTACGAAGCCCCCTGGTCGGGCGAAGGCGGGAGGGCGGGCACCCGCTCCTGTGAAGACCAAGAGTGGTTCGGAAGCGGACGCGCAGCGGAGGGGGGGTCTGGTGGAGCCGACTGCAGCTACAGGGACCGCCGCTGCGCAGGGAGCCGTCTCCAGGCTGACGCCAAGGCGTGTGAATTTGCCGGCGCGTCACAAGCGCCTACTGACGCAAAGGACGCAGTAGCAAGAGCTCAGTCCGACGGTAAAACGGGAGGCGGAGCGAGGGCTAGAGGTAGACCACCCAAGGCAATCGCCCTGTTCAAGACGACCCGTGCGAAGACCCGGCGTGGCTCCAATGGGCCATTGCTGGATCCCTAACGGGGCCGTAAACAACGCCCCAGGGGACCATAGAGGCCCCGAAGACATCTGAAAGACGGGGGGGCAAGGACGATGGCCTGTAGTGTAACTTGTTGCCCTCATCCCCTATCCATACCCACTCCAATACCTATCCCCTCCACCCCCCTTTCCCACCCCATTCCCCTCCCTAAATCAAAACAGAGTGAGAAGGGCGCACGCGCCATCACCTAAGGGGGCAGCGTGCCTCCAACTCTCACAAATTAACCTGCAACACTGCATAGCGGCCTCGGCGGTTCTCAGCCGGAACCTAGCAGTGGAGAGGGCAGACATATCCCTCATACAAGAACCCTGGATCCATGGTGAACTTGTTAAGGGGATACATCGCAGCATGGGGACATTGGTATATGATCAACGCAAACCCGGCCCAAGGGCGTGTGTCTTTGTATCCAAAAAGCACCACGCCCTGAAGCTAAGCAGATTCTGCAGCAGGGACCTTGCGGTGGCCTCGGTTAGGTTAGGGTTAGGAGGTGGGCTGACCGACCTTATCGTCTGTTAAGCGTACTTCTCCTACGACTCGACCGAACATCCGCCTACAGAGGAACTGAGGGCCGTGGTGGAACACTGCCGCAGAGAAGGGCTGGACCTTGTGATCGGGTGCGACGCTAACTCGCACCCCGTCGTATAGGGCAGCTCTAATACAAATAAGAGAGGGACGGCTTTGCTGGAATACCTCTCGTCGTCGAATCTGGAGATCCTCAACAGGGGATCCAGACCAACCTTCGTCACCTCGAGGAGACAAGAGGTGATCGACTTAACACTGGGCACCCCCAGGGTGGCTCGGTTGCTTGAGGAGTGGCGAGTGGACGATAAGGATTCACTCTCGGATCACCGCCGCATCTTCTTCAAGCTCAGGACTGAGATGGCACAGCCCGTTGTCAGGACCTACCGAGACCCAAGGGCCACTGACTGGGCTCTCTACAAGAGGAATCTTGAAGGCAGACTCGGGGAAATAAGACTGAGGGTCTGATTGAGGAACGAGTAAGCTTACTCTCCTCTTCCATCACTCAGGCTTTCGAAGCTGCTTGCCTTCTTAAGACACGGGGGGACAGGACAAGAGTAGCATGGTGGAGCAAAGAGCTGAACTCACTGCGCTCGAGTTCTCGCCGCCTCCTAAATAAGGCCTTAAAATCAAATGGCTCTGAAAATTGGGCTAATTATAGGAACGAGCAGAGGGCCTATAAGAAACTCATTAAGAAATCTAAACGTGAGGCCTAGGGGAAATTCTGCTCTGAATTTGAGGTCCTTCCTCTAGTGGCAAAACTTCGCAAAGTCCTCGCCAATGGCCCACAACCAAGCCTCGGTGGACTCTCTCTCCCGAACGGAGAGCAGCTTGAGAAACACGAGGACATTCTTGCCCACCTACTGGAGGTACGCTTCCCGGGATCTGGTCAGGTCGAGCATAACCCCTTGATTCAGGGGGAGATCCGCGCCACGAGACCCGTTGACTGGACCACTGCTGCAGCAGTGGTAACGTATGGCAGGATTCGCTGGGCTCTGGACTCGTTCGACGGGTACAAGAGCCCGGGGACTGACGGGCTCTTCCCCGCCCTTCTTCAGAATGGAGGGGATGGGCTAGTCAAGCATCTGATCCGTGTCTTTAGAGCGTGTCTCGCCTTGAGATACGTACCTAAGCCATGGCGGGAGGTCAAAATAGTCTTTATCCTAAAAACGGGAAAAGACAAATATGACCAAGCCAAGGCTTTTAGGCCCATCAGCTTAACGTCTTTCTTGCTGAAAACGCTGGAAAGACTCGTTGATAGGTTTATAAGAGATGGAGCGCTGGCGAGGATGCCGGTGCAGCCATCGCAGCACGCTTACCAATCAACTAATTCTGTCGAGACGGCTCTTTATGGCCTCGTTCGCGAGATAGAAGGTGCCCTCGACAAGAAAGAAGCCACGTTATGAGTCTTTTTAGACGTCTAGGGGGCGTTCGATAACACCTCCTTCGAAGCTATATGCGGAGCAGCGAGGGATTTCCACATCGACGACACTATCGTCCACTGGATGGACTTCATGCTCCGCTCACGTATCATCACTGCTAGTCTCAGCGGGACGGATATCAGGGCTCCCGTCGGCAGAGGGTGCCCTTAGGGTGGAGTTACCTTCCCACTGATGTGGCTCATGGTTGTCGACGGGCTCCTGAGTAGGCTCGGGGAGCTGGCGGTTAAAACGGTTGAGTTTGCCGATGACGTCTGCATAGCGGTAACCGGAAATCACCCGGCAACGATGTCGAGCAAGATGCAAAGAGCGCTCGACATCGTTCAGGATTAGTGCACATCGATGTCTTTGAGGGTGAACCCGAATAAGACTGAGATGGTGCTCTTTACGAGGAACAGGCTTTTCAATATAAGGCCTCCCTCAATATTTAGAACTGAGCTGACGTTCTCCCGGGAAGTTCGCTACCTGGGGGTGATGCTCGATAGCAAACTCAGTTGGAAAAGCCACATCGACAACCAGGCCAGGAAGGCTATTAATACCTTCTGGGCCTGCAAGAAGATGTTTGGAAAGACGTGGGGGTTAAAACCACGGATGGTTAGGTGGATTTACACCTCCATACTGGTCCCTCAACTGACGTACGCCTCCCTAGTTTGGTGGCCCGGCGTCGAGCGGGCTCAAAACAGGAAAGCGTTAGACAGGGTCTACAGGCTAACAGGGCTGGGAATTACGGGCGCGATGCGCACTACCCCGACCCTGGCTCTAGGTGCCCTGCTCAACATCTTACCTCCGCACATTGCGGCGGAGGAGAGAGCCAGAAGCGCAGCCTTTAGGCTGCTAGTCAGTGGGATCTGGAGGCGGGCCTCCTACGGGCACGCATCGATCCTGTCAAGAACGGAAGACTTCGAGGAAGTCAACCGTCTTGGGGGTGACTGGTGCCCAAAGGAGTACCATTTCCAGCAAAACTATGAGGTCCTCTTCCCAGACAGACAATCATAGGCAGCGGACCCAAATCATTTATTGGCACCCGCAGGGCCCGTCTGGTATACGGATGCAGCTAAAGCGGGTTCCAACGCGGGAGCAGGGGTCTGGTCTGGAGGGCCTAGGACTGAGCTGTCCTACACCCTAACCGGTACCGCCTCTGTTCTCCAGACGGAGCTGTTTGCCATTCGGGCCTATGCCCACAGTATCCTGGAAAGGGGATACTATGACAAACATATCTACATCTGTAGTGACAGCCACGCTGCGCTCAGACTTGTACACAGCACCGTGGTCAAGTCAGGGCTGGTGAAGGACTGCGTCGACCTGTTGACACTGCCTAGCCGTGTCAACAGAGTGAAGTTGCTATGGGTGCCGGGTCACAGTGGCGTTCAGGGCAACGAAAGGGCGCACGAGCTTGCCAGACTTGGAGCTTCACGGCACGATCCGACAAACCGGTGCCACATCAGCGTGTCAGGGGGGCTTATGCGGAGGAGGACTAAGAAGTGGGCCACGGACCGCTTCAAGGATCTCTGGGTGCAAGGCTCTGGCATGAGGCACACGAAGGCTCTGTTCTCAGGGCCCTCGGAAAAGCTAGGTACCGAGTTGATCAACCTAGACCGAGCCCAATGGAGGCTGGTTGTAGGATTGGTCACCGGGCACTGGCACCTTAGAAAGCACCTTACGCGACTGGGCCTTGCACAAGACTCGGTCTGCAGCAGGTGCGGCGAAGAGGAGGATACCACCCTCCATCTCATAACTCAATGCGTTGGGCTAACGGACGTCAGAAATGATGTCCTTGGGAACACCGCCAACAACATTTTCGACCTAGTGGGCTGAGGGGCGGCCAGACTGCTGCGCTTTGCAAGGGAGTCGGGGCTACCCGCGGAACCGCTACGATCATAGGTTTTCCCCGCAAGGGGCCCGGACACAATGGTCCAGAGACTGAGCACCCGGGTTAACAAACCTCAAGGAAAAAAAAAAAAATAGTGTATTATTAAATTTTACAATTTCTGTTTCTTTTTTTATATTTATTTCTTTGATTTTTTTTTATTAATTCAATTTTTTAATGGTGCATTATTAAATCCTACAATTTAAGTTTCTTGTTTTATATTTATTTTTTTATTTTTTTTTTTTATTAATTCAATTGCAAATCCTGCATTATTAAATCCTACAAATTCTGTTTCTTTATTTATTTCTTTTTTTATTAATTCAATTTTAAATCCTGTATGATGAAATTATACAATTTCTTCCTTTCTTATTTAAAATATTTTCTCTATTTTCTTTTTATATTCTAACCCGTCAAAAGTATGAATCGTATCATAATATTTCGCATAATTGAAAGTAAGATTAAAAAAAAGAAATTAAATTTGAATATTAGTAAAATGATAAGTAAAAAATACTTGTTATTAGATCGTGTTTATAATAAACGTGTTAAAAACACTACGTAACATTGTAAATATGATTTCTCTTCTTCGTATCTTTATTGTAATATTGTACATTTCAAAACATAAAAAAAAAAAAATATCATTGGTAATATTCAATAACGTCAGTCTCTATAGACGTATTATTACACACTTTTTATTCTGATATTTCTTTTTTTATTTTTTTTGTCTTTCTGTTTTATCGTATACATGCCGTTTCATTTTTATTCCTTTAGCGCAACGCACAAAATAAAAAATAAAGAACTATGTGTATGTGTGATGTGAATGTGTGTGTGCTTGTTGCATAATATTACGATTGAAATAAAATTAAAATAATAAACGTGACACGTTTTATATTAAAACGTAAGATCGTAAATGCCTCATAAAAAAAAAGTAATAGTATTGAATATATAATATGTAAAAATTGTATATGACTAATTTTCATCGTCATTATATATCCATTACACAAACATTTTGTAACACGTTTAATTATTTGATGATAAAAAAAAAATTAAAAAAAAAATTTAAAAAAAAAGTAAAGTGTTGATTTTCTTTTTTTATCATTTCAAGATTGTGTCAAAATACTTTTTTTTCTTTTATAATTAAAGAAAATGAAAGCAATGGGAGTAATACATATATATACACATATATTAAGGTGAGTCAAAAAAATCAATTTTTTTTTTTTCAAGTGCCACGCAAAATTGGGTTCCTAGACACCTTAAAAGAATTCTCACCCAATATGAGCTCTTAATTTTAATAGGAAGATCCTCCGCATCGCAGTTTTTTATTGTTTTTTTCAGTCCAATAGATTAAAATTCATACCTCATTATTTATTGATTGTACAGAAAAATGTT
>NW_015149010.1:1327539-1349342 GCF_001465965.1 Polistes dominula | reverse complement strand
AAAAATTTGTATTGTGCACTTTTTAATAGTCATCCATTTGAATGATATTGAAGATTTAAATTTGATGATTTTTAGACAAATTTCATTTTTGTTTATGAATTTTATAACTCGACAATAAATGACTATTATGCACTAAGGAGTCTAGTATGTAGTTAGTATATATGTATTATAGTTTTAGTTAAATTGCACAACCATTTCCTGTATCATAATTTTATCATGTACATATGTGAGAAATGCCAGAACGTCAAATGCATGCGCATTATTTTCATCATCAGAATTTTATTATTATGGATTATATTATTTTTTTATATCTACTAATATATTTCTCTCAGAGACACACACATTTTACATTATAATTTATAATTTATTACATTAAGATTTGTCGATAAAAAGAAAGCAAGCAAGAAAGAAAGAAAGAAAGAAAATGAACAGCTTTCAAACAATTAGTGTTTTTGTTTTTATTTTATTATAATGTACTTATACGGTACATCGTACATTATATATATATATATAATGTTATATAATGTATAATAATAATTATATATATAATTATTTATTTTTATTATTAATATAATATATATTTTTTTATATTATATTTATTATATTATATTTTATTTTAATTAATTTATTAATTAAACTAATTAAATTATATTTAATTATTTTTATATTAATTATATTATATATTAGGACCTTGAATAAGTTTTCGCTGTTTTTTTACAAAATAAAAACTTTAATTAAAATATAAAGAACAAAAACGTTTTATTGAAAGTATTGCCCCACACTAAAGACCACTTTCTCCCATCTTTCTGGCAGTATATGAATTCCGCGTTGGAAAAACGACATGTCTTTTGAGGCTATCCATGAATCGACCCATTTTTTAGCTTCTTCGTAAGAATGAAAACGTTGGTCAGCTAAGCCATGTGCCATCGAACGGAATAGTAGACTACAGGCCCGACCTAAAAAATCGATGGATCATCTGATCCCTCAGGAAACCTATATGGGACGATATAGAGGCATAAAATAATAATTTTTAGCACTATGCCGTTACTTGTAAGCTGTCCAACTGAGTGCAGGTGAGAATTAAAAAGCACAAAATAAACTGGTACTTTTTTATCAAATGATTTTGTACGGCATTCTTACCACCGATAGATCCATCGAAAACAATGAGAAAACACGTAGTGCCGGTTAAAAATAGTAGGTCACAAAGTCGGAAAATTTTTTTGATTTTCCGGAAATTTTCCGGGTTTCTTTTTTTGTACGGCGTTGCAGAATAATCAATTAGAATAGGTATTGAAATTGTATGAAACCGACACCGTACAAAATCAAATAATTAAATAAACCAGGAATATTCCGGAAAGTCAAAAAAATTTTCCGACTTTGTGACCTACTATTTTTAATCGGCACTACGTGTTTTCTCATTATTTTCGATGCATCTATCGGTGGTAAGAATGCCGTACAAAATCATTTGATGAAAAAGTACCCGGTTATTTTGTGCTTTTTAATTCTCACCTGCACTCAGTTGAACAGCTTACAAGTAACGGCACAGTGCTAAAAATTATTATTTTATGCCCCTATATCGTCCCATATAGGTTTCCCGGGGGATCAGATGACCCATCGATTTTTTAGGTTGGGCCTGTAGTCTATAGGTGAAAATAGGAAGGGGCTATATCAGGTAAATACGGCGGTTGGGGTAGAACTTCCCATCAAAATATATATATATATATATATTATATATATCAAAGTTACCTCATATATTTTTGTTTAAAACGAATGTATTCAATTTTTTAATTTTTATTTAATATTTGTGTGTAAAAGTACAAAGTCTTTTTCCCCCTTGACCCCTTTTTGGCGGGTCAAGATAGGTTCAATAAAAATGTTGAAATATGTTTAAATATGAATAAATATTTCATTGCTATCAATGATAAATATTGAATTATTTATTCAAAGATATAATATGAGATAATAATAATTTGATCAATAAGGAAAATAATTATTCTAGATAGTAGTTCTCATATTGACTCACCCCATATGTATTTGTATACATAGATATGGGGTTACATTTTATACTTTTCATCCCTTTTGAAGTAAAAACCTTTTTTTTTTATTTCTTTTATTCTAGTTATTATTAATTTAATTTAAACAAAAGCACACAAAGTAATTGAAGAATATTCTTCGTTTAAAATTTTTTTTTTTTAAATAAATATTAATTTTGTATGTTTTATGGTCTTATGCAAATGAAAGAATTTTTTTTATTACTTTTCCTTTTTCTTTATCACTTTAAACTACTATAAATCATATAATCAATATTATTGGTTATTTTTATCGAAAACGTACATTGAAAATATTTTCTTTTCCTATTTTTTTTTTCTTTTTCTCCTTTTATGAACGAGTTATTTAAAATAATTTTATTTTTATTCTCAACAGAATTGGGGTATTAAAGAAAATCATTTTATACAAAAATGGTGTGTGTGTGTGTGTGTGTGTGTGTGTGTGTGTGTGTGTGTGTGTGTGTGTGTGTGTGTGTGTGTGTGTGTGTGTGTGTGTTAGTATAATCAAAAATATAATGATTATTATTTTATAATCAATTTTTTTTATTACACAATTACCAATGATAATTCAGTCAATATGAAAATTTCCCATTTGCGCGTAAATAACAATTAAAAATAGAAGAGAAGGAAAATAAAAAAAGAAAGGAAAAAAAATAAATGATTAAAATAATAAAAAAAAATAAAAGAAGAAGATTTGCCAAGTCATTTGAGTTATTAACGATGCAAATAAAAATGGCATTCATTATTATTTTTATTACATAAGTACGAATCATTGTTGTTCAAACGAAACGCTTATTATAAATTATTATTAATTCGTTCGGTGATACGATAAACACAATGATCGAATTATTACCGTGATAGTTCAACAGTTTTTTCTTTTCTTTTTATTCTAACATTGGCAATGACATTGTCAATATCATTTTGTTTCACGTGTGCTACGAAAAAAATGACAAAAATATAACACGATAATAAATAGCGATGAGATGTTTTTTTATTTTCTTTTGTTCGAACCAACGATTATTATTCCTAAGTAAATTATTATTATTATTATTTATAATTTGGATTATTATCGGGAGACAAAAAATAAGAATTGTATGCAAGAATAATTTAAGGTTAGGAGCACTGACATTTCACTTTTTTTTTATTTTTTTTTATTTTGTATTTAATTTTTTTTTTCAATTTTGGATAAAACACATTTTTTGAATTACTTATTTTTCTTCCCTGAGTCAAATTTTTCTAAAGAAATTTTGAAATCGTTATAAAAAACTTAAACAATGACGTTATATAATTCCAGAAAAAAAAGGAAAAAGAAAAGAAAAAGGAAACTAATAAAAAAAAAGAAAAATAGTAGCACAGCTAGTAATAGAAACGCTGAGTAAAGAATACTAAACACGAATATAATCTAACGTTTAAAACTGCGTAGTTTATAATATTCTTTCCACGATAAATGAACATTTTTCTTTGGCATTCTTGATAAGATATAGATAAAAATTCTCCAAAAAGAAAAAGAAAATAAAATGAAATAAAACAAAATAAAAGAAAAAAATAAAAATCTTTTTTTTCCTTTTTTTCTTAAAAACAATTACGACGAATCTCACATCCCTGCGTAAAGAAGAAAAAAAAAAAAGAAAGAACTCATGCGGTGATTGTAATCTTCACGAAGAATCGCGATAAACTAACCCCCTTTTTTTCAAAAACTTCCCCTACCTTTCCGGTGGTGGGAGAAACAACTCTCGGACCACCTGTCGCAGGTGCGCATTTGCAAATTTTAAGAGAACCAAAATTGTTGGTGATGATTTTTCAATGACTTTAACAACAAGATGTCCTAACAATTTATACAAATTAACCCTAACCTTTAAAACTTTTTACTGTAAATCTTATTCCATGTTATAACCTAATTACAATTATTTTGTTTACTTAGAAGAAAAAAAAAAATAGGAAAAAAACAAAGAAGAAAAAGACAATTAGGTTTAATTGAATTTTAACAATAAACAAATTGAACAAAACTCTTAAATATTTATTTACTAAAAATAAATACTATTTTAATAATTATATGGATAACGTTATACTTATAACTATATATAATGTATATCTATATATACACGCTCAAATTATGCAGTTTTATTAGTTTTCAATTATATATATATATTTTTGTAATAAAAAAACAACGAGGTTTATCCATATTATCTAAATAAGCTGTTTAAAGAAAAAATGCAAAAAAAAAGAAAAAGAAAAAAGAAAAAGAAAAAAGAAAAAGTAAAAAAAGAAAACAAAGAAAGAGAATTGTACAAGCAAGGTCCACATTTGACCTTTGATCGCGTTTCAAAGTCTCGAAATTCAATGACGATTAATATAGATATTTATTATCCGAACAAGAACACGGCTTCTATTCAAACTCGTGGCTTACTTTTCTTCTTCTTTTTTTTTTTTTTGCATTCTTGTATTTTCTGTTTTTGTTTTGATTTTTTTTTTTGTTCATAACCTCTATCAACGTTAAGTGCAACAAATGTATGAGGATGATGTTCACCTTTTTAACATGGCGACGATAATATCCTTTTTTGTATTGTTTTTTTTCTTCCTCTTCTTCGGAACATTGAAGAAAACAACACAAACAAAGTTGCAAAATGTAAATTGTGATTGATTATTTTCTAATTATAATAATATCATTAATAATGTTTCTAAAGATTCATGCGTAACGTTGTTTCATTTACAATATCAAAGGTTAGGTTAGTTAAAAAAAAAAGAATTAATGAAAAAAATAGTAATAAAAAATAAATAATGACACGATGCAACTTTGTTTGAGAGAAAGAAAGTAGTAATATAGTCAACGTCAACGAATCTAATCTAACAAAAGGAGAACTTCGAGCGATGAATTATTTAATCCCTAACCTAAGTAGCGATAATAACGAAGAATATAATTTCTTTAATATTACAAGGTCACAAAGCAGCATTTTCATTTTTGTTGCGTAAAAAAGCATCAATCATATGATTTTTAGGACATTATATATATATTTACTTATAATCAACGAAAACGCATATCTTTACAAAATCACCTATCGTTATCACAATGATAGTATAAAACATCTTTTAACATTTTTTTTACTTGTATTATGTACATATATATTACCCCAAAAAAATGTTGCAATAAGTATGCGGTTATTTGAATCAAGAAAAAACGCGTATTCCAAAAATATGACCATCCTACTCAAGATAAAAAAGATATATGTATTTTTAAAACTTTTAAAAAAGCAACAAGAAAGAAAGAGAGAAAGAGACATAAAGTAGGGAAAAAACGCGCATGCGCAAGTGCGTGCATATTATCTACACTTAATTTTTATTTATTTATTCATTAATATTATTTTTAATAATAATTTGTTAACTATAAAATTTGTCATTAATAAAACATAAAATGCATAAACAATCCACATAAAATATAAACAAACATTAGCAATTTTTATTTTTTGCAATGTAATGCACTGTTGAATGCCGTTATCTTCACGTCACTTTTTTGTTTTTACAACATTTTTAACGTTTCAAAAACAAATAGAAAATATTTAAAAGATAATAAGAATGAATAAATGAATAAAAAAATAGATAAAGATAAGAAGAAAATAAATTATTAATAAAAAAAAAATTTTTCACCAAAAAACAAACACACTGCACTTATATTGTGAATTATTATTGTTATTTTAGAAACCTAAAACTACCTTAATCTAACTTAATTTATTTATTTATATAAAATAAAATATTATTCCATACACGCAATATTTATTATATAACTTTGAACAATTAAATATATTATTATTAATAATGAAAAATATATAATGATAAATAATAGTAACTAAAAAAAAAAAAAATAGGGAAAAATGATTTGAAATATATCTCACACCCGTGACCTCTATTGACGGGAGAAAGAACTAGGTCTGTTTTATCGACGATACCGAGAACCCTGAGACTGGGTTAATGACCTCTAAGTTAAGGAGCGCCTGACCTATATATTCGTCGACCAAACTCACAATCAGAAAGAACGTTCTCACGTTGGAACACGTCCCTTCTTGTTTCTTTTTCGTATTTTCTTTTTATGTATAGTATAGCGTCTTTAAGACGAAACGCCATTCTACTTGGTTACAACTAACTTATATTATATACTTTGTAATTGTAACTTACTTCGATTATATTCATTTTTTTTTTAATTTCTTTTTTATCTGTCCGTCAAATGACCTTCTCGAAAAAATTGTTCCACCACCTACTCTATCGATGAATACAAATTTTTAAACTAATCAAATTACGTTTTATTCAAAATTCCAATGAACATTTTATAGTTTGAATATATTGAAATTTTAACGAACAAAATACACGATAGGCTTTTATCTGATAAGAAAAGAAATTTTGATAGATCGATAATAAAAAATTAGCGATTTAAAAAAGATTTACTTTTTCAAATTTATTTTTAATTCAAAAAATGGCCACCGCGCCTTAAGCATGAGTGACGTGATGTAGGACGTGTGTTGTGTGTGTGTGTGTTGAGCGCGCACGCTTCTTTCCTCAGTCCCTTTTTTTCTGTATTCTTTGAGTAGGGGCACACCATACGGGTTTACCATATGCAAGACATAAAGAAAACGAGTCTTTATAATCTTTCTCACGATATTACTATTTTATCTAATGACTATCAAATTATTATTATTGTTAACTTAGTGATTTATCAATTTAATTACCTGTATTAATTATTATTTTATTTATTAGTTCATTGAAATTTGTGTTAACGATTTTCGATAATTTAAATTCTTCTTACAATAGATACAATAATATTGTTAAAGTATATTTTCAAACTAATTAAGAAAGACGTCAACGAACTCTGCAAACACTATTACTTCACCTTGAAACAATAACACGAGAGGAGGAAAGTGGCACGAGGACAATAAACGTTGAAAGTCAATGCCCCGCATTATAACAATAGGGAACACACCCGAAATCTAATAAATGATATCACAATACGTGCATGTAAAATTAAATAACGATAATGATAACGTAAAATAACTTTAACGATTCATTGATTGTTCAAAAAGACACATTTTTTGTTTTACACTAAACGCAAAAAAATAAGAGAAGAACACACAACCACACACAAATATACAAATATAATAATAATCGTGATAATTCAATTTGAAATACATACCAATTAACAACTAACACTGAAAATCACAAACTTTTTTTGAACGAAACAAACAAAGTCCCCAAGTTTTTTTCTTTGGCCGCGAACGGCGACTACTTTCATCACAACACATTAAACATAATAATGTACGACTTTGCATGCGTAAATTATTATCAATTCCGATCATCAAACCCGTAAATGCAATCGGTAATACTCGTTAATTTTAACGTAACACAAATCACGCGCACTAGAACTTGCGCCGACTATTGCCGCCATGTTTAACTTTTGTCTCTTTATTCACTTCGTACGAATTCGACCCGTTTCCGAATACAATCGAAGTGAGCGTCGCTGAATTATTTCGCCGATTTTTAGGACTACTAACGCTATCTGTTAATCAATTGTACTAACTAAAAATATATCAATTCCGCGCCCTTAGTACAAGCGGGAAATCAAATTATTCAAATTTCAATTACCATAGGATTCAAAATATTAACTAAATTTTATATAAATATTAAATAAATAATTAACTATATTAAAAGTAAAAATTCCATTGAAAGAAAAAACTAATTACGCTTGAATATAATAAAAACTGCATGTTTCTTTTAGACAAATAATATCCATATGAAATGATAGTATTTATAATTCTTTTCAAATCTTAGCAATGTTTAATATTTATATGAATGTGTCAAGGTTAATCAAGTATAGATATAAATATGTATTTCTACACATTTATACATTCGACAATTTTCATTTTGAACCTTTTCGACAAGTTCTATCAATCTTAATATATCCTAACGTATAAAATCATCTTGCATGCATACAATTATTTCATTTTTCCTACTAAAATCGTTCTATAATATATCTTGCTACATTGTATATTATTAAAAAATTTATAAATTATAAAAAATAAAATCTCTAGCAGTATAATTAAAGCACGATTCAATAAAATTATTTTTATCTAACATAAGCTATTAGAAAAAGTTGTGTAAACTACTGAATTCAAATAATAATGTATTACTACATTATTAAATATCATCAAATTTGTATAATAATTATTTCTGATATTGAAAGTGTAAGTAAGAAAATGAATAATTAACAGATGATAGAAATAAAAGAAAAACCTCATCGTAATATGCTATCAAAATATATGAATTTAATTTGAATAAAATGTAATTGAAACAAACGATGAAGAAACGAAGAAAAGAAAAAAAAATAAATAAATAATAGTTTCTCTTATGTTTCGTTAATTTAAAATAACATTATTCAAGTATCGATGGTTCTCGATGATTCGTGATGTTTCTAGATGCGCGTCCTATAGGGTCCATATTCCGGTTACTACGTTAATCGATTAAGCGACCATTAAAATTTGAATTTCTTCCTAGATGAAAGGAACTCTATAATGAGTTTAATATCGAAGATAATTCTTATATTAATTTTAAAGATAACTTATGTTTCAACTTTGTCGTAAAGTATTGAAAATAAATTTATTGAATGGACTCAAATTTGATGGAACATTCGGGAATTGGTTGAAATTTCCGGCTAGCAATTTCTAGAATCTTCATCACTCAATAAAAGCGGCGCGTTTCCCCCACTTTCTTACAATTTTCTAAGAAGACCGCGGACGATACGTGTCAATTCGAAGTCTAACGTTAAAGTTGAACAGAAGAAAATATCTGTGAGTTATAATTATCCTGATCGATAATTAATTTGTCGAGAAGAAAGAAGAAAGATTTTACATCTGTGATTAATTGTGAATCCTAGACAAATTCATTTACTGTCATATTTATTGTGATTAAAAGCCGAATTTGACATCTATCAAAATGCCGGCTGAAGTTACAATGATGGATTCCAACGAAGTCGAAACTTTCGTCTTTCAAGCTGAAATTGCTCAATTAATGAGCTTGATCATCAATACATTTTATTCAAATAAAGAGATTTTTATTCGAGAATTAATTTCCAACGCATCCGACGTGAGTAACTTTCTTTCATATATTTTTACTTTTTCTTTTTTTTTTTTTCTTTTTTTCTTTCTTTCTTTCTTTCTTTTATTTTCACCTCTTTGCCCTAATGAATGTAATCATCAAGAATATACAAAATATAAATAAGAATTCTATTAAGAAACTAAATAATTTATCATTATGTGAAAAATAAATATGGGTTTCCTTTGTTTTCAGGCTTTGGACAAAATTCGTTATGAATCTCTTACGGACCCAACAAAGTTAGAATCATGCAAGGAATTATTTATTAAGATCGTTCCCAACAAAAATGATCATACACTTACTATCATTGACTCGTATGTATTTTTTTTTTCTAAACAAATTTTCTAACTAACTTAACATTCCTAAATGTGAACAATTTTTTATCAACTTTCTTTTGGTTTTTGTTTTACAGAGGTTGTGGAATGACCAAAGCTGATCTCGTCAATAATTTGGGTACTATTGCAAAATCTGGTACTAAAGCCTTTATGGAAGCTTTGCAAGCTGGTGCTGATATTTCTATGATTGGTCAATTTGGTGTTGGTTTCTATTCTGCTTACTTAGTAGCAGATAAAGTTACAGTAATATCAAAACATAACGATGATGAACAATATTTATGGGAATCATCTGCCGGTGGTTCTTTCATAGTTCGTCCTGACAATGGTGAACGTATTGGAAGAGGTACTAAAATAATTTTGCATATTAAAGAAGATCAAACTGAATATTTGGAGGAAGATAAAATCAAAGAAATTGTTAAAAAACATTCGCAATTTATTGGTTACCCAATAAGATTACTCGTCGAGAAAGAAAGGGATAAAGAATTAAGTGAAGATGAGGATGATGATGATGAACCATCGAAAGAAATGGAAGTTGATGATGAAAAACCGAAAATTGAAGATGTCGGTGAAGACGATGAAGAAGAAAAGTCTACCTCTGAAAAGAAAAAGAAGAAAAAGGTCATCAAAGAAAAATATACTGAAGATGAAGAACTTAATAAGACCAAACCAATTTGGACCAGAAATCCAGATGATATTACACAAGAAGAGTATGGTGAATTTTACAAGAGCTTGACAAATGATTGGGAAGATCATTTGGCTGTTAAACATTTCTCAGTTGAAGGTCAATTAGAATTCAGAGCTTTGCTTTTCATACCAAGAAGAGCACCATTTGATCTTTTTGAAAACAAAAAGAAGAAAAATAATATTAAATTATACGTTAGGAGAGTCTTCATCATGGAAAATTGCGAAGATATTATTCCAGAATATCTTAACTTTGTTAAAGGTGTGGTTGATAGCGAAGATCTTCCATTAAATATCTCTCGTGAAATGTTACAGCAAAATAAGATTCTCAAAGTTATCAGAAAGAATCTTGTAAAGAAAGCTTTAGAATTATTTGAAGAATTATCCGAAGATAAAGATAATTACAAAAAATGTTACGAACAATTCAGTAAAAATTTGAAATTGGGTATTCACGAAGATAGTCAAAATAGGAAAAAGCTTTCTGAATTATTGCGATACAATACATCCGCTTCGGGTGATGAAATGTGTTCGCTTAAAGATTACGTTGGTCGTATGAAAGAAAATCAAAAACATATTTACTACATCACAGGAGAAAGCAAAGAACAAGTAGCCAATAGTTCATTTGTTGAACTTGTTAAGAAACGTGGTTTTGAAGTTGTTTATATGACAGAGCCCATTGATGAATATGTTGTTCAACAATTGAAAGAATTTGATGGCAAACAATTGGTCTCTGTTACTAAAGAAGGTTTAGAACTTCCAGAAGATGAAGAAGAAAAGAAGAAAAGAGAGGAAGACAAAGCTAAATTTGAAAATCTTTGCAAAATTATGAAAGATATTCTTGACTCAAAAGTAGAAAAAGTAGTCATCTCTAACAGACTTGTTGACTCTCCATGTTGTATTGTTACATCCCAATATGGATGGACAGCCAATATGGAAAGAATAATGAAAGCTCAAGCTCTTCGTGATACATCTACCATGGGATATATGGCTGCCAAGAAACATTTAGAAATCAATCCTGATCATCCTATTATGGAAATTCTAAGACAGAAAGTAGAAACTGATAAACATGACAAATCTGTTAAAGATTTGGTAAAACTCTTATTTGAAACTGCTCTTCTTTCTTCTGGATTTGCTCTTGAAGATCCACAAGTACACGCATCGAGGATATACAGAATGATCAAATTGGGTCTTGGTTTTGAAGACACTGAAACGTTTAATGAAGAGGAAGAAAAAATGGACACTGATCTTCCTACTCTTGAAGGAGATGCAGAAGAAACTTCGAGAATGGAAGAAGTAGATTAATACTTTAATCTGATTTGTCAGAAGCGTTAATTCCAAAGACTTTTAGGATTTAGTAAAAAAAAAAAGACTGGTTTGAAGACTAATTGTGTAACGATAGTAGTATTTCTTTACTTTTTCTATTTTTTTTATTTTTGGTTACTTCTTTTGCCTTATTCAAAAGGTCTTATTATGCGAGACAGAATGAAGTTGTCATGCTTAGTTTTATTTTTTTTTTATCTTCGAAGCATGTTATTTAGTATGAAAGAGATACGAGCGGAGAGTGTGTTAAAAGGGTGTAAAAGAATTATGTTTGCATGTTTGTACGAACAAAGTTGTATTATTCGTGCGTCTCACTTAATTCTAATTGATAGTTAATTTTTTACTTCTAAAGAAAAAAAAAAGATTCCTATATTTTCTAAGTGAAAAGATTATTGATCTGTTATTTTTATATTTTTTTTTTATCTTTCAATATTCTCTCCATTATTTTTTACTTTAGTCATTCCGTGCTTAACATCACATAGATTGAATATTTAAAATGTTGTAAACATAACATTAAATAAAATATCTTTAAATTTAAAAATTATAAATTTTACATTTAAACAAATGTACTTTATATAAATCTACCTCTCCTTATTTATTTTTTTATAATGAAAGTTTTATAATATTATATTAAGAAATAAGAAAATGAGATTTTAATGAGAAATTAATATTCATATACAGTAATGGCGTTCGCATAACTGAAAATTTTGCAATAGTTTATTTAACATATAAATATCATTCTCCAATTAGAAATAAGGTCAAATAAATATATAATTTATTGTAGAAAAAAAAATAGAAAAAAAATTCCTAGTTTAAATAGATAGAAAAAAAACGTTTGTATTAATTTTAAATGAGAAAAATAATAATAAGTTTTCTACTAGAGTGCGCCAGGGTTGCTTATCGAAATGTCGCGTGTTGCCACATCACCACCAAATCAAATGAGTTCGTGCGATGTTTTCTGTATAGGATGCGCCACTGTCGAGTAACCCACGATACGTGGAAAGCAGCGTGAGTTTTTCTGCTTCTATACAACATGTCAAATTATTGTTAAATTTATCTTAACTATCTGACGCTAGAAATCGTATTTATTACGATATCAGTGTAATTCTAATTTGCAATAACGTCAAAACAGGCGAAAGTTCGATTAGAAATTTTTTCTTCATTTATTGAGAATCAGGATTTTGCATATGCACGGCACGATGAGCACACCAGCTCAGGGCCAAGTTAAAGCGAGAAACGGCGTGGTTAAGCAGGTAAGCGTTTTTCATCAAAACCTCATGGCTAAATATTATTTTATATTTTATGGACAAAATTTATTTTATAAATTGAAATTTTGATTGAATAATTTATTCTAATATCGAACAATACCTCTATCATTTCTTACTTCTTTATTTTCTTTAAGTATACTCTCTCTTGGTTAAAAAAAAAAAAAAAAGGAAAAAACGTGCACAACATATGGTAATATTTTATCATCGTTCATTCATTTCTTTCTACTTCTTAAGTTTCTACTTCATTGTTCTAATCCATATGTCAACATTTAACTATTGCGTCATATACAACATGATATGGCAATATTTCTAAATTTTGAAATCTTCCAATTAATAATCCTAACAATTAGAACTTCTTATGCTTAATGTTGTATGAAAAGTATGTTACTTTTACATAAAATATATAATACATTGACTTAATTATTATCCTTTGTATATAAAATGATATATCAGTGATTTTTATTTGACATAAAAAAAGAAAAATTCTATACTATTTTTTCTATAGATCATTTCAGGAGATACTCTTGTAATTCGTGGACAACCTCTTGGAGGACCCCCACCAGAAGTTACTATAACCTTATGTAACATAACTGCACCAAAATTAGAACGCTGGAAAACAAATGATAGGTATGGATAATTACTAAGCTTTACGTATTACAAAACATGTTAACTTATAATTTAATTTACAGCGTTGAAGAAAGTAAAGATGAACCTTATGCCTGGGAAGCAAGAGAATTTCTACGTAAGAAACTTATCGGTCAAGATGTTACATTTACCACTGAAAAAGCTGTTAATACTAACAAAACATACGGCACTGTTTGGCTAGGAAAAGGTATTACGTTTACATACACACATTCAAATTAATTCAATATTTTAAACTATTTGTTTTTTTACAGATAAAAATGGAGAAAATGTTATAGAGTCTTTAGTTTCCGAAGGCTTAGTTAACGTTAAAAAAGATACTCGCAATCCAACAGCCGAACAAACACGGTTGATTGAATTAGAGAATACTGCAAAAGCAGCTAACAAAGGCAAATGGTCAGATTCACCAGCTTCTGCACACATACGTGACGTTAAATGGACCATTGATGATCCTAGAAAATTGGTAGAAAAATATGGCAAGAAACCTGTTAAAGCTGTTATTGAATTTGTTTTCAATGGATCAACTTTAAAAGCATTTTTGTTACCTGAATTTTACAACATTGTATTAATGATATCTGGTATTCGGTGTCCTGGTTGGCCAAGTGGACGACGGGATGCTAATTCTGGTGATCCTTATGCAGAAGAAGCAAGGTATTTTGTAGAATCACGACTTCTACACAGAGATGTCGAGATTATACTCGAATCTGTTAATAATAACAATTTTGTTGGAAGTGTTATTCATCCTAAAGGTTAATATTATATATTATAATAATATGTGATTATATTGTAAAATACTCAAAGTCATCATATAATAACAATTTCATTTATTTAATAGGAAATATTGCGGAAATCTTATTGAGCGAAGGTTTTGCTAAATGTCAAGATTGGTCTATAAACAACAGTAAATCTGGTGCAGAAAAACTTTACCTTGCTGAAAAAGCTGCTAAAGAAGCACGATTACGTTTATGGAAAGATTATAAACCATCTGGTCCTCAAATTGAATTTACTGGTACTATCGTTGAAATTGTAAATGCTGATGCGTTTATTATCAGGACACAAAATGGTGAAAACAAAAAAGTCTTTTTAAGTAGCATTCGACCACCATCTAGAGAAAAGAAACCTGGTGAAGATAATACCAATAATGCAACCAGATCGAATCGTCCTTTATATGACATACCATGGATGTTAGAGGCACGTGAATTTCTAAGAGAAAAATTTATCAGAAAAAATGTTAAAGTTGTAGTCGATTATACTCAACCAGCAAGAGAAAGTTTTCCTGAAAAATTATGTTGTACAGTAATGTGTGGAAAAACGTAAGTTAAACAAACAAAAATATTTATTTATATCTCATATTTTGTTATTTATTCTTCTGTTTTGTTTTTTTATAGAAATGTTGCAGAAGCATTAGTTTCAAGAGGTCTTGCTAGAGTTGTAAAACATAAACAAAGCGATGATCAACGTTCATCTCATTACAATTTGCTTCAAGTTGCTGAAAGTAAAGCAGAAAAGTCCCAACATGGTTTGCACGCAAAGAAAGATATTCCAGTTCATAGATTAGTAGATCTTTCCAATGATCCTTCTAAAGCTAAAGCATTTTTAACATCGTTGAAAAGAGCTCAAGGAATTAAAGCTGTTGTTGAATTTGTCACGAGTGGTTCACGTTTGAAATTATTTTTACCAAAAGAAGATCAACTAATAACATTTGTATTAGCTGGTATTAGAACACCACGATGTCAGAGATCTTTACCTGGAGGAGGTATTATTAAAGCTGATGAATATGGTGACAAAGCTTTAGCTTTCACTAAGGAACATTGTTTCCAAAGGGATGTAGAAATTAAAATTGAAAGTACAGAGACTAAAGGAAGCGGTTTCATAGGATGTTTAACCGTTAATGATATTAATATGTCTGTTGCTTTGGTGGAAGAAGGTTTAGCCGAAGTAGTGACTTTCCCTGATTTAGGTGAATTTACCAAAACTCTTAAAGCTGCTGAAGAAAGGGCAAAATCGAAAAAGCTTAATGTTCGTATTACTTCACACATTTATTCTTTTAATATTTAATATTATTTCAAATATTCATAATAAATCATTGATTTTTGTAGATTTGGAAGAATCGTGTTGAAGTACAAGTTGAAAATGAAAAGAATGAAGATGAGAAAGAAGTTGCAGAAAGAAAAATAGATTATCAAGAAATTGTTATTACCGAAGTAACGGAAGATCTTCATTTCTATGCTCAACATGTTGAACAAGGCAGTTCGTTGGAAAACTTACTTTCACAATTACGACAGGAATTAGCTGCTAGTCCTCCACTTCCTGGTGCTTATAAACCAACGAGGGGTGACTTGGCAGTAGCCAAATTTACTGGTGACGATCAATGGTATCGTGTTAAAACAGAAAAAGTTTCAGGACCAAATGTTAGTGTATTTTACATTGACTATGGTAACAGAGAGACAATTAATGTAACACGAGTCGCTGATTTACCTGCTCGTTTTGCAACTGACAAATCTTATGCACACGAGTACACACTTGCGTGTGTTGCTTTGCCAAATGATGTAAGTAATTTAATTTCTCTTTGAAATAATAATAAATATAATAACAATATTATTATAAATAAATTTGTAGAATGATGATAAGAAGGCAGCTGTACAAGCATTTAAAGAGGATGTAATGGATAAAATATTACTGATGAATGTTGAATACAAAGTAAACAACAATTTACATGCTGTAACTCTCGCAGATGTATCTACAAACGATGATATTGCCAAAGGGCTCATTGCAGATGGACTATTATTGGTTCACAAACATAAAGATAAGAGACTTGGAAAATTGGTTAGTTGACTTTAACTAATTTTAAAACAATATGACAAACTAAAAATGAATTAATTTATTTTCTATATTTTCAACTTTTTGATAGATTGAAGAATATGCAAAAGCAGAAGAAGAAGCTAAGCATAATCGTCGCAATATCTGGGAATATGGAGATATTAGAGCAGATGAGGATAAAGAATTTGGAGCGTAATCGAATTACTGAAAATACTGATAAATATTTCCGATCAAACAAAAGTGATATAAAGACAAAAAAAGACATTTTTGAAAAGCATAATAATAATAAATATATATACATATATATATATATATATGTATATTGACTAGATTGATGGAAAAGAATGAATGTCGATATGAGAGTTACATATTGCATTCGGTGATAATGCAATTATATTTCAGTATATAAAACCCAAAATGTACATAACGATTTAATTAATGTCCATAATTATTAGCATATTACAAAGGACAAAGTACAGATGCAGAAAATAAATAGATCAGACTGCCTCTATTTACTGACATAATAAAACTGACATAATAAAATATGTATTCTCATCGACGCATACATTCATTATTATTACTCTTTGGTGCCACAATGTAAATGTTTTTTTTTTTATCCAATTTGATGATCATGAATGAATTTTGATAAAATATTATTTCCTGGTTTCGCCAATCTATCCAAACTGTGTGCAATTAATATTTGTTATAACATACCTTCATATAAAATTAATAATATTTATCTTTAGATGTATATTACATTGAAAACTTGACTGCAAAAGTAGAATCCCAATGAAATATTATGAAAACATATCTGTTTATCTAATAGATTACATTTGAACGTTTCAAGTGTTGTATCTCTGAGAAATACGTGTTATGTTAAGAAGACTGTAGAAAATTGAGAACTTATTTAGAATATGGACCTATTTTACAAACAAAAATAGGATTATCAAAATTACAAGTGTTCTTCTTTAACATTGTCACGTGATTATTATTTTTTTTCTTTTCTTAGGTTTCATATCACTGATCCCATATCATTATAAAAAGCACGGTGTTGCATTTCTTTTTAAGAATAATAATAGACCAGATATTATTCAATATGATCTCAATCTTTTTTAGCATGCTCATTTTATTTTAACATTTGTTTTTTTTTTTCTAATAGAATAAAAATAATTTAAATTAATCTTGAACAATGATCATAATCATAATAGATTAAAAACGTGCAAACGTTATTTATCACATCTTAACAAATATTTCAAATAAATAATATAATTATAAAAAAAATTACAAATGAATTTATAAAAAACATGAAAAAATTTATACTAAATTTTCTATACACATTTAATTTAATAATTTTTGTTTGTTTGTAATCTATTAAAAAGCTCAACGCGTATGGAAGAATGGCGAATAGTTTTGTAAGGAAAGAAGAAGACGTATGAGGATTAAAAAGACTCGATTAATTTTTCTCAAGTACTGAAATGGGAATGTTACAATGAAATCATGTTATATATAATTCATTATAATACATATGCTTCTCATTCTATGATTTTATGTCATATTCTTCTGCAAAGAAATGCATTTATCTATTTTCTAACATATAGGCACTTAAATAATTTTATTCAACAACGGATGAGAAGACATAGGTGTTTCCATTTATTTATAAATGACATTGTTTTGTCTAATTCATGATGAATAAATATTTCAATCTCGATGTAATGATTTTTTTATTTATGTTAAAAATGTCATTTAATTTAATTGAATTATGGCCAATATGAAAGAAAAGAAATTAATAGAAATATTCATAGTTTATACAAGACCACACATTCCAATATATATATTGCTATACATTTGAGCATTATTTAAAAAAATTGTGGTAATTATAAATGACTTAGAACAATAGGAAATAATATCTAAGATATTAATTAGAATATTGCTCGCTCTCTGGTCCTAAAAAAAAAAAAAAAAAAAACAAAGAAAAGACTATTCTAAGCAAATTTGTAAATGAAAACAAAACAATGAAATGAAAACTGCATTAAAAATGTAGAGAAACATTAACATTTCTTTTTTTTTATTAAACTGATGATCAATTGATCAGAGTTCATTTTAATATAAAAGTAACAAGTTTAATGTTCAATTATACAATTATTAAATTGTATGTTTTAAAACTTGATCATCCCAAGAACAGGATAACAGTTCATCTTTGTACCAAGCGAGTCCACGGACAAAATCTGTATGTGTAATATTTTCATAAATAACATTACAATCCTTATTTGTATCAATAACTTTAAATACTACATCATCGCAGCAACAAGCTAATTGACTTGACCTAGAAAAAAAGATAAATAAATATATGTAAATTCTTGAAATTATTCAATGAAACATCTTAATTGATTTAATGTTCAATATTGATTGAAATTAGACAAGTATAATAATTATCAATGATCTATATGTGCTAATAAGTGTTTAGATATTATTTCAATATAGGTTATATTAATGTAAAGATTATGACCCAAAATTTCATTGTATTACCTTTCTGGATTTGGATTAAATAAAAGCTTATGTATTGATCTGGAAAATACAAATGACTCGAATAATACGTCATCCGTATTTCTAATATCAATTAACGTAACACTTCCATCAATTGCACCTATTGCTACGATATTATCAGAAATAGGACTGCAGGATACTGAAGTCAAACCATAGCCATATTTTTCTAAAATACCTTATAGAATATAAACACAAATTAATATTCATGAAAATATTGAAATATCAAATAAATAATATAATATCTTGAAATATAAGTAAACTAACAGGTGGCAGGTTTTGATTTTCGAAGATCCCACATTAATGCACAATTATCTAATGATGTAGATATAAATACAGAATTATTTCCATGTTGTACATCAACTCCAGTTACAATATCTATGTGACTAGAATGGAATGAATCTGTAGACATTAGATTAGATATATCCCAGACCTTTACACTGCGACAAATGAATATTAATATTTCTATTATTTTCTTTAAATGGCTGATGATTTGTAATGATAAGAAGCATACCAACAATCCATTCCGCCACTAACTAAACGTTCTTTATCAGAAAATACTGAAATACTTGTAATAGTATCATCGTGTTGACAAGCATATCCAAAAGATTGTAATTCAAATGTATCTTTCTCAGATGTTTCAACTAAACCAATTATTTGTAACAAACCACTATCTTCACCAATTATAAATTTGTCTTTTTCTAAATATGCTCCCGTTGTTATACCAGTTATAGTTTTTGTTGATAATAAAGCTTTGGATTTTGTAAAATCTGAAATGTCATTGTAATACCACACAGTACCAGACCAAAACCGATCTGTCATATTACTACCACCAAGAATAGCATTATTATCTGTAAATCAATAAAACGTGCAAATGTCAACTTACATTTGATATGTATATATTGTATATTAATTATGTTTAAATTTATATAAACATGTAATGTCGAATATTACCATCATATACTAATATAAGTTGTAGATGTTTGTCAGTAACAGTTGGACGATCGGCTTGTGACAAATTTCTGTAAACTTCGGCATTTAAATTCGGAGCGATTGATATATCCATGTTCTGAAATTATTTATACCTAACTATATTTAATTATTATTATAAAAAAGTTATAAAATTTTAGCAAAACCTATCCTCTCATTCAAAATCAAAACAGTAGAAAATTCATTCCGTAAACAGTTTACAATTGAATCCATTACCATTGTAGTTTTTCTGCGAGATCAACCAATTAGTAAATAGCAAATATTAATGCAATAATATCATTGGTCGAACCACGGACAAATAGCGATACCTTTAAAATTCCTTCGGGCAAATTTGCAACACCAATTTTCATATTAAAATAAATCAAATGTTTTCTTTATAAATAAAAATAATATCAATAATTAATATAAATGTATAATAATAAAAGCGCGAAAATCAAAATAAATTAAACAATTTAAATAAGAAATGTTAAAATGTAATATTGATATTAATATAGAATAAAGAAAGATAGAAATAGTGTGTGTGTTATATATACATATATATGTTTATATATATAAAAATATGTATTGTCCGTTAATTAATTGTAAAAAATAAAATATCCAAACAATTGCAAGATAATAAAAAAAAAACTAGAATTTGAAACAATTGCAAAATGCTATGAACGTTTCCCCGGTTTGAAAAAATTCATCCGTTGGAATATGATTAGAAAAATTCTTCGAAAATTAATAGTCACGATCTAAGGTAATACGACCTTTAATCGAATTGTCACGAGATTCTTGTTTTGCTTTGATCTGGTGTCTCAACCCCACTCCTGGGGTCATATTTTCGTGTCATCCCAAATTTACATGTGGCGTGTAAAAGTAGAGAATATGATTACCGTGGTAAGATCGTCGTGACGTAACGCGTCCAAGTACGCTGATAATTTCCGTCGTGACGCATGCGTATTCGCTCGCAAGGAGAGAGAAAATTGGAATTAGTCGAACGGAATCCCGGAAAGCGAGTACGAGAGATACGCGTGGTGCCCGTTTTAGGAATATATCAGAGCGAGCACACGGAAAAAAGTCTAGATCCATTAAAAGTCATTAAGTTAATATAATAGAAGAAACGAAAGCCCTTTAACGCCGAGGTGACGCGACGCAAGGTTCATTGGATTGATAAAAAATATAGGATGGCGAAGCCTGCGCAAGTTTTACTTATCGAGCCGGAAAGCGAACTACGATTCAGGGGTACGAAGGATCAACGATCTTCGTAATTTAATATTTCGATCGACAACGCCTTTATATATTTATTTATTTATTTCTTATATATTTTAATATCTATCTAGTTGTCTATTTATCCTTACCATCCATCTAATCTATCCACCCAATCATCCATCCACCCATATCTATCCGTCCATCCATCCATTTCTTCTTTCCTAATTTCATTCGTTTCTGAGTTTATCTTTAATATATCATATATATACATATAATATGTATTCGGTTGTACGTATTATACATTCGACTTTGATCCTACATATATCACTAGCTCGTAACAAAAAACTAACCGATTTCGGTTTCGAACGAAACACCCTAGTGCACACGGTGTGTGTTGCACTGCATTGTCAAGATGACGTAAGGGAAATATAGAAAGAGATAGATAGACAAATAATATTACGAATAGTCCTATCGCGTGTTTTTATTAACTTTCAACATTTTAACAAACCCTAGCCAAAAAATTGAACAATTTCTATTCGTGAAAATCCAAGTAAAAGTGCCAAGTCGTACTTAACCCTATTCGTTGTACGTCATTCGCTGTCAAAGCCAAGTGTACAGGATGATCATTTTATTGTACGCTTCTTCTCTTAACTCTTTTATTTCCCCTCTCCTCTCTTTTCTATTCCACATTACCCCTCTTTTTCCTTGTTTCTCCTTCCCCTCTTCCCCCTCACTTCTTCCATTCCCCCCCATTCCTCTTTTCTACGCTTACACACACTTTCTCTCTCTCTCTCTCTCTCTCTCTCTTAACTCTTTTATTTCCCCTCTCCTCTCTT